>PVLA01003000.1:0-234689 GCA_004027455.1 Hydrochoerus hydrochaeris
ACTCACCTTAGAGAAAAGATCTTTATATATAAGGAAAACTTGAAAGCCTCCAGCACATGTTCAGATGTTCAGATCCATGAAAGAAATCACAATGGAGAGAACTCTTATGTATGTAAGCAGTGTGGGAAAGCTTTTAGCACACAAGGTCATTGTAAAACACATGAACGCATTCACAGTGGGGAAAAACCTTATGCATGTACGCAGTGTGGGAAGGCTTTTAGGAGACACAGTCATTGTCAAGTACATGAAAGAACTCACACTGGGGAGAAACCCTATGTTTGTAAGCAGTGTGGGAAAGCTTTTAGGAGACACAGTCATTGTCAAGTACATGAAAGAATTCACACTGGGGAGAAACCCTACATATGTAAGCAATGTGGGAAAGCTTTTAGTACACATAGTGGTCATCAAATACATGAAAGAATTCACACTGGGGAGAAACCTTATGTATGCAAGCAGTGCGGGAAAGCTTTTAGTACACAACGTTATTGTAAAATACATGAAAGAATGCACACTGGGGAGAAACCCTATGTATGTAAGCATTGTGGGAAAGCTTTTAGTACACAAGGTTGTTGTAAAATACATGAAAGAAATCACACTGGGGAGAAACCCTATGTATGTAAGCAATGTGGGAAAGCTTTTAATACACAATGTCATTACAAAATACATGAAAGAAATCACACAGGAGAGAAACCCTATGCATGTAAGCAATGTGGAAAAGCTTTTAGTACACACAGCGACTGTCAAAGACATGAAAGAATTCACACTGGGGAAAAACCTTATGCATGTAAGCAGTGTGGGAAGGCTTTTAGGAGACATAGTCATTGTCAAGTACATGAAAGAACTCACACTGGGGAGAAACCGTATGTATGTAAGCAATGTGGGAAAGCTTTTAGTATACAACGTTGTTGTAAAATACATGAAAGAACTCACACAGGGGAAAAACCATATATATGTAGGCAATGTGGGAAAGCTTTTAGTACACAAGGTTATTGTAAAATACATGAAAGAATTCACACTGGGGAGAAACCTTACGTATGTAAGCAGTGTGGCAAAGCTTTTAGTACACATAGTGATCATCAAAAACATGAAAGAACTCACACAAGGGACAAACCCTATATGTAAGCAATGCGGGAAAGCTTTTAGTACACAGCATTATTGTAAAATTCATGAAAAAATCCACACAGGAGAAACCATATGTGTGTAAGCCATGTGAGAAAGGTTTTAGTAAACAAGAATATTGTTTGTACAATACATGACAAAATTCACATTGGAGAGTAAAACCTATGTATGGAAGTAGTGTGGGAAACCTTTTAGTACATATCATGTAAAATACATGAAAGAATTCACAAAACGGAGAGACTATATAAACAGTGTGGAAAAGCTTTTAGTACACAACATTACTGTAAAATATATGAAAGAGTTTATACTGGGAAGAAGCCCTATGTATTTAAGTAACATGCAAAAGCTTTTAGTACACAAGGTTCCTATAAAATACATGGGAAAACTCACACTTGGCATTAATTCTGTATATTTAAACAGTACAGGAAAGCTTTTAGCATTCATGGTATTTGCCAAAGCCATAAAGAACTCACAATGGAGAGAAAACATGTTATGTAAGCAATGTGGGAATGTACACATATGTTATCAAATACATTACAGAGCTGGTCTGGAATACATAGATAAGTTTGAGGCCAGCCTTTACTACATACTAAGACCCTGTTTTGGAAAAAAGAAAAAAAAAACATGACGAAAGTCTCACTGGGAGTAATTTTATATGTGGAAGTCTATTTTGAAAATGCTGTGAAAATTGATCATGTAGTGGGAAACTGTAGGAATAATAGAAAATGCTTGATGTCAATATTTCTCCATAAAACTTCCAGTAAATACATACATTGTTTATAAATATCTGGATTATATATCTGCAGTGTTCAATGTAAAATACTGAGTTGACATAATTAGGTATTTTGTGTGTCTTTGAGCTTAATAGAGTGTTTTATAATTAAGCATGGTGAATTTAAATGTTTTTTACTTTCCAGTAGAATTAGTATTTACAGAGTTTTTGTTCAGCCTTTAAATTGGGAGGTATGTTGCTCACTTCAGCAGCACATACACAGTGGGAGGAAAGGCCACTGAAAGATGCTGTTAATGCTGTTTGTTAATCGTTAGCTTTTTGCCATTACCTTTGTTTTAAATTTTTGATGTGCATACTCTATACTCTGTAGCAAAAGATATTTTTTAATTTAATTGCACATTTTATATCAAGATATATATTTTGAAAGACATGAACACATTTTTTTATAAAGTTGATGTTTTCATACAACTTGCAGAATGTTTTTAAAGATTTTTTTTAATTTTTATTTTTAAAGAATAAAACCGGGGCTGGGGATTTAGCTTAGCGGCATAAGCGCCTGCCTTGCAAGCACAGGGCTGTGAGTTCAATCCCTGGTAACGATTGAAAAAAAAAAAAAGAATAAAACCAAACAAAATAAAATAAAGCCAATCAAAACAAAACAGTGAAAGCACTTACAGGACTTGAAAACAAGATAATAGAAAATCAATAATGGCTACCATTTTATATCTTGTTATCTTAGAAATAGCTGCCCATGTCATCAGATATAATGAAATCAAACCAAAGACACAATAAAACCAAACCAAACAATGAAAACAATACTGGACTTTAAAAAAAAAATAGGGAATTAACAGTGGCTATGACCTTCCCTTTTTAGATGTTTATTCCCCTTTCACTTTCACAATATCTATTATACATTTTAGATCCCACCAACTCTTTTTTTTTTATCCTAGGGAGACAACATAATGTTTACCTATGTAAGCCGCAACCTTTTCACCCAAGAGCAGATCACAAGTTGCATCCACTTACCTACAAGGGCCCCATGATTATCCATTATAGAATAGCTATAGCTTTCCATTGTGTAAAAATGCTGTACCTTTCTTATCCTGCCTGCACTTGATGGGCAAGCTGCTACTGCTTTTTTCTGGTTCTGTCACATTGGAGCATTGCTTTCTGCCCTTTGGCTTTCAATCTATGAATTTCCTTTTGAGCTAATGTGTTTCTTGTATACAACATAATTAATGGATCTTGTTTCTTGATCCACTCTGCCTGTGTGGTTTGTTTTGTTTTGTTTGGGTGAATTGAGGCCACCTACATTAATGGTTATAGCCAACATACACTGGTTCATCTCTGCCATGCTTTTTTCCTGCCATTGGCTCCCTACTTGTCCCCTCCATTCAACTGTCTGCCCTGCTCAGTGATCTCACTTTGTTGCTGTTTCAGGGACCATGGTCATTTTTATATCACCCTAGAATATCCTTCAGTACTCTTTGTATGGTTGGTTTAATGGTTATGAATTCTTTCAGTTGTTCTTTGTCATGGAAGTATCTTACTTCTCCATTCATACTGAAATATAGTTGTGCAGGGTACATCAATCTGGGTTGGAAGTTGTTTTCTTTCAGGACTTGAAATACTTAACTCCAACCTCTTGACTTGATGGTATATGTTGAGAAGTCTGTCATGATTCTGATGGGTTTTCTTCATAGATGATCTGTTTTTCTCTAATAGCCTTTAATGTTCTATTCTTGTGCTGAATTTCTGGGATCTTGATTTTTATATGTCTAGGTATAGATTTTTTTGGTTATGTCTAGTTGGAGTTCTATATGCATCACTTATCTGTATGTCAGGTCCTTTTCTCATGCCTGTAGACAGCCACTGAAGCTGGACATGGATCATATGTGAGGCTAAAATAAGGCCAGCCCTGAAAGCACAGAGAGCCCAAAACAAGCTGTGTAAACAAGCTGTTCCAGCTCCAAGAAGGTAGAGGTCCCAGGCCAGCCAGGCAAACAAGTTGCTAGGCAGTGGGGTTGAAATTAACATTCTTCTTGGAAGTTTACAAATAAACCTGCTATAGTGGTTGAGCAGTTCCTTCTCTCCCATCAGGAGAGTAAGGGTTGCACCTGACCCCAGCTTTTGTCTCCTTTATTTTCTCATCCCCACGTGGTGCTTTACTCCAAGGACCTCAAGAGCTGCGTGGGTTGTGGCACATGCTTTGGAAGTTCTCAGCTATTCTGTAAATAATCTCTTTATGTCACTTGACTCCTGCTGTTTCACTGACAGCTATCATTCTTAAATTAGTTTTCTTTGCATGTCTTGCCATTGAATTATTTCCTGCTTCCTTGTTATTTTTAAGAGATCTTTCACGATTGCTAGCTGCCATCCTGTCTTCAAGGTCTGAAAGTCTATTTTCAGTTTCTTTTCAGTGGTTTTGCCAGCTTTCAATGAAGTTTTTGATTTCTTGGATATCTTTGAATGTTTCATGCATTCCAATTCTTCTCTGTATTGTTCATTCAAGGTTTCCCTCATTGTCCTATGCTCCTCTTTTTTTCTACCTATGGCTTCTTTAAAAACTCTCAGCAACCCTTTTATTGTTTGTCATTTCTTCTTTTACCTGAGATATTATTTCTGATCTGATTTCTTTTACAGCCTCATTAGTAGTTTCTTCACTTCAGTTGCCATCATCCCAGAAATTTCATGTGTGCAACTTCTACTTTCTTCTATGTCCATGTCTCCTAGACTTGTTCTGTTTGGGATAGAGGCTAGAGGTTGCCTTTTTCTCCTTCATTTTGACATTTTCCTGAGTTCCTCTGAATGAGCAGATTATGGGTTCCCAGGTATTTCCCATGTCAGCTGCCTATCTGCAGTGTAGGAGGACGGGTCAAGCACCTAGGTTTCTCTTAACACAGGTTCCCTTGGAGGCAGTGGGATGTGGTACAGGCTTTTCCAGACAACTGAGGCTCTTTGAAGGTGTGTCTGGCTGGTTCTCTTGGCTTGCACTGGCTATAGTATGACAGTTCCAATGGTGGACTGCATGTGCATGGGGTCTGGGCTGGCTGCCTCTCCCTGCCTGTGCTGGCTCACTGTTGGCCATCTTGCTGTCTCACAGGTTGTTGTTGTCCTCAGGGATGCTCCCTAAGGGCTCCAAGATGGTAGCTGGTTTTCAGATAATACACACTAAAGGGCAAGGAAAGCTTCCCCAACCCCAGCATCTGTCTCATTGCACATTGACTAGAATTGGTCATGTGCCCACCCTAAGAAGTCACTGGTAAGGAAAATAGGTACAAATTGGCCTGAATATTTAAGGTTTACTGATAAACAAGAGATATGATGGCTTTCCTTGGAATCAAGTTGAGAGAGTCTTAGGATTCTCTCAGTGTGAAGAAGGGAAAAGGTCCTCAGCTCTTTAACAGGTGACCAACTCTGCTTGGCTCAAGTGCTCAATGACTTCACAACCTCCATCTTTCCATATTACCTTGTGCAGCAGCCAATCAGTGTCCACTGTGCAGTGCCTCCATTTGGTAATTTGAGCAACTTTTCATATTAAAATTTAGCCATTGTCTGTGATAAATCAACTTATAAGGAAGAAATAATTTGGCTCATGGTTTCTTAGCCTTGTTTCTTTGGGCCTGTGGTGGCATAGAACATCATGGCTGGTGTACATGATGGGGATGGGATGCTCTTTTCATTCACACCACAGTGACTGGGAAGCCACAACTTGTAGATTATCATGTGATGTTTCTTATATCTTGACAAGATACCTTATTATATTCTAGCTTTGTATATTATATCATGTACATAATTTTGCCTATTTTCTTTCATATTATACCCAATATTATCATTTACATAAAATTTTTTTGATTTTGTTTTGAGACAAGGGTCTCACTATGTAGTCCAGACTGGCCTTGAACTCATTATGCAGCCTGGATTGGCCTCAAACTTCTAGCACTCCTCTTGCCTCATTTTACCTAGAGCTGAAGTTACAGGCATGTGCCATCATCCCTGGAAAATTTTGTTTTCTTGGCATCAAAATTGAACATGTTTACATTTGAATGACTTTTAATTACATGGTAATTTTTCCACCATATGTACCAAAAATAACCCAAAGTGCTGTTTTTGACTGACACAAACTAACAAGACCATAACTTATCTCCAAAAACTTATCATGAGTTGTAGTGATTATTCCAAAATGATAAATGATGATATGACTTACCGGTAACAATAATTTCAAAAGAATTTTTGTTAGCAGTGGACTTGTTTTGGGTGAATTATCATCTTGGAGATAGGTGGCTGAGCTTAGAACTCAAAGCAGCTGCCAGCTCTATCTAGTGGCTCCCAGCTGGGCTCAGAACCAAAGAAGGTGTTCAGAAGGCCACAAGGTGAATGAGTCTGGTCTCCACTAGAACATACAGGCTCACTGAGATTATCCACTACCAGAAAGCAACTTATGGCTTGCTGGGATAGACTGGCAGGGATTGTGACTCTTATCTCCATATCTTGTCTACCAGTGACAGCAGAGGCAAACCTGGAAGTGGACATTTTTCTTTTCCTTTGTTTTTTCTTCTCTCTCCCTCTCTTGTTTGTTTTTTGCTATGGTGGTGGTTTTGTTATTTGCCTTTTGTTTCCTTTTTCTTTCTCCATTGTTTGATCTTGTTTTTATATGAATGTGATTGTGGTTCTGTTGTTTTTCTTTTTATTTTTCTTCTCTCTTTCCCTCCAGTCTTCTACCCCAAATTCCCAAAGTTAGTGTGACCTCCCACTTTGTTCTCCAACCTCACTTCTAATCTCTTCCTTTTCTTCCACTTCTCTATTTTCTCTTTAACTCATTTTAAGTTTTAAGCCCAGAGAACAAAATGCATTATTAAAAAGACTTGTGTACTGTACATAATTTTCTGGTTTGTTTTAGATTTTGTTATATAAATATAAATCTAGTTCATGTGGTTAAAAGTGGCAAATTAATGGTTAGCTTGGTTTGTCATTTTCTAGGCTGTTATTTGATGTTATTTGTCCTACTATAGCCAAAAGTTACGTAATTGCTTTAAGCAGCTGTTCTTCCTGATACTCCATGACTGAGATTGACTAAGGGTCACAGATAATACTGTGGACAGTGCCAAAGAATCAGGGACTGGGCCAAACAAGCAGCACCTTCTCATCTCCAACAAATGGAAGAGGTAGGATCTTCCAACAGAGTCAAAACCCAAAAACCAGCTACCCCTGGAAGATACCTCAGAGAAGTAGACATTACCTAACAGTTATAAATTCTAGCAATAAAGCAAACCATCATAGGAAATTTATAAGCATCACCCCAGGAATTAAACTAAATTTACAGAAAAAGAAAAGAAAAAATGAGAAGACACTTAAACAAGATGCAACCCCAGACATGCAGTTCAACAAGGCAAACCCCGGGGGTTAAGAGGGTTGACAATCCACCTGGCCTCTGAGAACTGGTAACAACAAAGCAACTGAATGAGGCTCTGGAAAAAAATCAAATCAGAAATAATTTCTCAGATAACTGCAGAGATAGTGTCCATAATGAAGACCATGCTTAGTGATTCTAAAGCAGATACAGAAAAAAAATTGATGAATTTTAAAAAGTTGCAGAAGCCATGGAAGTTCAGCATAAGAAGGAAATGGAATACATAACGCAGATTCAAGCAGATACTCAGAAGAAGAAAAACTCCATTGAAAGTATTAACAGCAGATAAAGCCAATGATAGGACAGGATCTCAGATAAATAAGGCTTTAAGTTAGCAATCATGAAAAGAAAACTTTCTCAAAGATAGCAAAGGATCATAAGAAATCAATCCAGCAGCTGCTACATGAGGCAAAGTAGAAGAATTTAAGATTGACTGGAGTCAAGGAAAAAGCAAGAGACAGCACAAATCAGTCCACAGACATCATGGCAGAAAACTTTCCTGGTAAAGAAAAAGAATTTGACCTACAGATAAGTAGGTATATAGAACTCCAATTAGCCATGATCGAAAAAGAAAAATCTACAGCCAGGCATATCATAGTCAAAATTCCAGAAATTCAACACAAGAATAAAATCTTAAAATTTATTAGGGAAAAAAATAAACCAACTATAAAAGAAATGCCATCAGACTCACAACTGACTTCTCAGCACAAATCCTCAAGAGCTTGGAATGAAGTATTTCAAATTCTAAAGGGAAACAATTTTCACCTCAGATTAATGTACCCTGCAAAACTCTTTCAAAAATGATGTAGAAATAAGATACTTCAGTGATGCAAAACACTTGAGGAAATTTATAATCACCAAACAAGCACTCTAAAATGTTTTGAAGGACATTCTAGAAAGAGAGAACAAAGACTACAACTCCATCAACCCCAACAAAAGGAATCCACCAGGGAAGGCAAACAATTAAAAGGAGAAAAAAAGGGGGCACCAATAACAGGAAAATAACATGACAAGGATAAGCCAATACATATCAGTTACAACCATACATATCAGTTACAACCAGCAATGTTAATGGTATGAATTCACCAACCAAAAGACAGACCAGTAGAATGGAAAAAGAAGAAAGATTGGACAATATGCTATATACAAAAAACACATTTAATTCAAAAAGAAATTCAGAGACTGAAATTAAAGGATGGAAAGCAATACTCCATCTGACAGGAACCCAGAAAAAAAGTAGGCACAGATATTCTATTGCAGACAAAGTGAATTTCAAGCCAAGACTAACTAAGAGAAATAAAGAAGGTCACTAAATTCTTATAAAGGGAACAATCCAAAAGGAAGAGATAACATAAATACATATGCAATAAATACCAGTGCACCCAACTACCTAAAATATTAATGGGTGTGAAAAATCAAATAAGCACTAATACAACTGTATTGGCAAATCTCAATACCCACTGTCACAAAAAGATCAACTAGACAAAAAATCAACAATGACATATTAGAACTAAACCAAACTTTTGAATAAATTGACTTAGTAGATATCTACAGAGTGTTCCACCCCGTAACATCAGAATACATATTCTTCTCAGCTGTACATGGGATGTTCTCCAAAACAGGCCACACACTAGCTCATAGAACATGCTTAAGTAAATGCAAAGTAAATGAAAGTATCCCACACATAGTGGGACCATAGTGCAATGAAATTGGAAATCAATGGCAAAAGAAATCACAAGAACTTCATAAATACATGGAAATTAAATAACACCCTCCTGAACAACCAATAGGTCGCTGATGAAATTAAAGAAGAAATTAGTTTTTAAGACATACCAGAGTTTATGGGACGTAATAAAAGCAGTCCTAAGAGGAAAATTTATAGCAGTGAATACTCATATCAGAAAAACAGAGCAACTGCAAATAAACAATTTAATGATGAACCTCAAAATTGTAGCAAAAGAAGAGCAGGCCAAAGGAGGGATGAAATTATAAAGATCAC
The DNA here is from genome assembly GCA_004027455.1 of Hydrochoerus hydrochaeris. Taxonomy (NCBI): domain Eukaryota; kingdom Metazoa; phylum Chordata; class Mammalia; order Rodentia; family Hydrochaeridae; genus Hydrochoerus; species Hydrochoerus hydrochaeris. Next base: position 9,262 of record PVLA01003000.1, read on the forward strand.
AGCAGAAATTAACATACTGGAGACTAAAAAACCAATACAATGAATCAATGAATTGAAAAGTTGGTTCTTTAAAAGATTAAATAAAATTTACAAAGCCTTATCCAACTTTATCAAGGAAAGAAAAAAAGACTCAAATCCATGCAATTAAAATGAAAAGAGTAAAATCACAATGGATCCTATAGAAATGCATAAAATCATCCATACCTATTATGAAAACTTGTAATAAGATGTAAAATGCAGAAGAAATGAACATATGAATTAACACAAAGCTGAATCAAGAAAGATATAAAAATCCTAAATAAACCAATATCAATGAATGAAATTAAAGATGTAATTAAAAACCTACCAAATAGCTGGGCATGGTGGCTCATGCCTGTAATCCCAGCACTTGGGAGGCTGAGGCAGGAGGATCATTGCGAGTTCCAGACCAGCCTGGGCTACAAAGTGAGCTCAAGGCCAGCCTGAACTGCATAGAGAGACCCTGTCTCAAAAAGACAAAAAAAAAAAAAAAAAAAAAACCCTGACAGAGTCACTGCTGAATTCTACAAGAAATTAGAGAAGACCTAACACCATCACTTCTCAACCTTTTTAATGAACTCAAAAGGGAAGCTTTACTCTCAAATTCATTCCTGGAAGCAAGCATTACACTGATACCAAACAGGGAGAAGGACTCAACTAAGAAAGAGAATTACAGGCCCATCTCCCCAGTGAACACAGATGCAAAGACCTTGCAGAAGATACTGGCAAACAGACTGCAACAAATTATCAAGAAGATTATACACCATGACCAAGTGGGATTCATCTCAGGAATGCAGGGGTGGTTCATCATACATAAATCAAATAAACATAATAAACCATAGCAACAGAGCCAAGGACAAAAATCCTATGATCATCTCAATAGGTGCAGGAAAAGCATTTGACAAAGTCCAGCACCCTTCATGATTAAAAAATAAAAAACTAAAAAATTGGAATGGTTTTTATTTCAATCTGATAAAAAGCACTCTATGACAGACCAACAGCCAACATCATAATAAATGGACAAGAACTGAAAGCTTTCTCTCTAAACTCAGAAAAAAGAAAAGGAAGTCCTCTCTCTCATCTCTTATTCAACATAGTTCTGAAAACTTTAGCCAGGTAAATTAGACAGGAGAAAGAAATAAAAGATAGGAAAGGAAGAAGTTAACTTACCATTATTTGTGAATGGCATGGTATTCTATTTAGAAAATTCCAAAAACTGCACTGAAAAAAAAAAAACCTGATAGATTTAATAAGCAAATTCAGTAGCCTAGCTGGATACAAAGTTAACACGCAAAAAATTAATAGCTTTCCTGTACACTAATAACAAACTCACTGAGAGAGAAAGTAAGGAAACAACACCTTTCACAATAGCATCCAAAAAAATGAAATACCTAGGAATCAGTCTAATGAAGGATATAAAAAACCTCTGTATTAAAAACTATAGTACTCTTTAAAAGGATATTGAAGAAGCTATCAGAAAATGGAAATTCCTTGCTCTTGGGTAAGAAAAATGAATAGAGTAAAAATTGCCATTCTTTCAAAAACTATTATACAAACTTAATGCCATTCTGATCAAAATCCCAATAGCATATTTTACAGAATTAGATCCTAAAATTCATCTGGAACCAAAAGAGACCTAGAATAACAAAGGCAATTCTGGGTAACAAAGGCAAGGCAGGGAGCATCATAACCCCCAACTTAAAATTAAATTATAAAGCTACTGTGATAAAAATAGCCAGATGCTGGCAAAACAAAACAAACAAAACGGAAGATCAATGGAACAGATTAGAAGATGTAGAAACAATTCGACATAGCCACCTTATGTTTGACAAAGGTGACAAACACATTTAGTGGAAGAAAGATAGCCTCTTTAATAAATGCTGTTGGAAAAACTGGCTTTTCACATGGTGAAGATTAGAATTGGACCTATATCTTTTACCACGCACCAAAGAATAAATGGATCAAAGATCCAAATATTAAAACAGAAACATGAAATATGTTGGAAGATAGAATAGGTAAAACTCTTGAAGACATTGGTGTAGGCAAAGACTATCAGTACAATCCTGAAATGCACAAGAACTACCACAAAAACTCAACACCTGGGATCTCACCCTACTGAAAAGCTTTTGCATAGCAAGAGAAACCACCGAGTGAAGAGACAATCCACAACGTGGCAGCTGTTTCTCAGACAAAAGATTACTATTGAGAACATATAAAGAACTCAAAAAAATCAGTACTCCTAGATTTAAAGACCCAATCCAAAAATGGGCAAATACACACTTCTCAGATGAAGACATACAAATAAATACATGAAAAATGTTCAATATTAGTCAACACTTGAGAGATACAAATTAAAACAACACTGAGATTCCATCTCATCCCAGGAAATGGCCAGTATCTAAAAATGCTGGTAGGGTTGTGGGGGGAAAGGAACCCTCCTCCACTGTTGGTGGGAGGGGTATAGACTGGTACAACCACTGTGGAAATCAGTGTGGAGATTCCTCAAAAACTACAACTAGAGGTTTCATTTGATGCAGCCATTCCCCTCCCGGGTATCTTCCCAAAAGAATTAAAAGCATATCACAGAGATATATGCACATTTATCTCTATAGTGGTACAGCTTATAGTAGCCAAAATTTAGAAACAACCCAAGTGCCCATCAACTGAGGAATGGCTCTGGAAGATGTGGTATTTTTATACAATGGAGTACTGCGCTACCGTAAAGGACATGTTCATAGGGCATCTCCAGGTAAACGGATGCGCCTTGAGACCATACTCTTCAGTGAAATAAACCAGGCACACGTGTCTGAAATCCCATTGTTTCTCCGGTGTAAGAAACCCAAAGGTTAAATAAGGACCAAAATGTGTAATAGGTATTGTGAAACAGGAAGAAAATGTTCAAATGGGGAGGGGAAGGGAACAAGTAAAAGCGGAGGGGGAAAGAGGGAAAAGGGAGAAGGAAAACATGGAAACAAAGCATTTGTAAATGGAGAGGAGGGCTTGAAGGTAGGGTGGGGACATGGGAAAAAATTCTCTGAGATGAATATGATCCCCATGTATACCAAAAATGTACCAGTAAAATCTGATTTAAAAAATAAAAGGAACACAGAAACAAGGAAAAAAAAAAAAAAACAGACGCGCCTCTACGCTAGCCCCGCCCAGAACCCTCACAGTTTGGAGGACTAAGCGGTGCAGTACCGGCGTCTCCACCAGGGGGCACCGAGGAGCATCGCTAGCGCCACCAACTGACTTCCGGAAGCGGAAGTAAAGCCCGTCCCTCTATTCGATGCTTCCGGCGCTCTCCAGCTGGATTCACAGCCCGATAACGGGGACGGCAGCACGGCGGAGCGGTGGGGCCTGCGCAGGTGGCGAGGAACTGGAGTAGCTGCCCGGCAGGGCCATTGCGGCCGCGCGCTCAGGGGCGTCACACGTCCCGCCCCGTCGCCAGGCGGGGGCCCCCGCGCTCGTGGCCGCCTCGCCCATGATTCAGAAGGCTCGAGCCGCGCTGCTCCCTCTGCAGGATGTCGGAGACACGGTGAACACGCTGGTGGTGAGGGGCGGGGCCACGCAGTAGGACTAGCGCGGGGCGGCGGGTTCCTGTCCCCCTCGGTAGTCCTGTTACAGCGCCCGGAGCTGCAGCTTGGCGGGGACTGTGGCCCGGTAGAGGGACAGTCATGGCCTTCGGTGTCTTGATAGTAGGCTCTGTCCTGGCTCGATGCCACGCCCCCTGCGCTCCGGATTGGTTGCCGTGCAAATGCCCGGCCGCCATTGGTGGGTACGGGGCGGGGCCTAGCTGGCGCCTCCCTCTTCCCTGCTTATGGGCAGTGCCAGGCCAGCAGTTAGCAAATTATTCAAGTGCTGCTCGTTTCTTTTGTCTGTCTTCTTTTATGATTGCCCATCTTATACCTCAACAACTGAGATAATTTTAAAAAATTAAGGCCAGGGCTCAGCGATTTAGCTCAGCAGCACAAGCTCCTGCCTGGCAAGAGCGAGGTCTTGAGTTCAATTCCTGATACCAAAAAAAAAAAAAAATCAGGTCCACTCTGGAGGGCAGAAGCTGTAGTTCACGGGTGCGAGTCCCTGAGTTCCATCACCAGCACCTCAAGGGGAGAGGGTTAGGTCCACTCTCAAGGGGGTAAGGCAGATCCACTATTGACAAAGTTGTAAGGCCATTCAGTTAATTACCTGCTGTTTTGTTTCTTTTTTGCCTCTAAGAGATCAATTTGAACTACTGGTATATATTTGGTATCTGCTCTGTTAACAGACTTTGAAAATTGTAAAATTTTAAATATGGGCAAAACGTGTGTCCAATCACTTATGTGAAAATAAAGACTTTGAAAAGATAGCGTAGGAGAACGGAGTCGGTTGGGGGTGAATGACCACATCCTTAAATTAGGTACGGTGACTGTGGGAACGTGCGGGACACGGTGCCCAGGAGAACTGCTCGGAAGGTGTAACTGCAAGCCATTCTCATAGTCTTGACTGTAGCAAACTGCTGGAAGGACATTAAGCTGTCTTTGGGTGGGGCATTCAGAGTCCATTGCATTTTAGCCTATGAATTTTGCTCAAAGGAAAGCCATGTGCAGGCTTCCTGATAAGAGTCGTTCATGTATCACTGTTGAACACCTGTGTATCAGGCTCCCTACTCTGTTCCTGAGATACCACTGTGAGCCCCACTGATAGGAGGTGTGACCACACTTGTATGGTTCCCTCATTCATAAAGGAGATGGTCAGGTGTGCTACTGCAGAAGTCCCAAGGAGGGAAGTTAGGAAGTAGTGGAGGAGCTAGGGTAGAGAGACAGTACCTCAGTTTTCAAGAGTGGGAGGAAGGCAGGGAATCCTCTGCCATGGCACAGTTGCATTAAAAGGTTTTGCACATAGGCCTAGGAAGCAAAAAACTGTGTGACACATGAAGCGTTTTGCAGCCAGTGGTTTGGACTTTGTCCTGAGAGAAATAAAGGTACTGAAGTTTAAAATTTTTATTTCAATTAATAATGACAGACTATTAATGACAGATTTAAGTGATATTGTAGTTTGTAATGTATCTATCAGTACATTTTCATTGTATGTTTTTTACATTGGTAACTTAAAATTGTGTAAAACACTAAATTTCCCATTAAAAGATTTTTTACCAAGATGACTCTGGCTGCAGGGTAGAGAATGGTTTAGAGTTGCCCAAGAGATGAGGTGCTGAAGTGGTGACCATCGTCAAGCAGAAATGGGGCTGTGAGCCAAGACGAGTAAAGGAGGTTAGGATTTGGGAGCTGTTAAGATGTAGGATGAGCAAGTATGGAGAGAACAAGTCAAGGATGAGGCTAGTTTGTGGCTTGGGAAGCTGAACAGATAAATGGCAGAGCAGTCACTGATGGGAAGCACCTGAAGGAGTGGTTGGGTGCAAGAGAGAGAGTTTCAGAAAACTGTGAGGTGCCCGTGCAGCATCTAAGCATGTAGCTATGTGAGTCTGAAGCTCTGGTGAGAGGTTGCTCTTGTGGATAGAAGGATGCACCCTGATGCCATGGGAGTGGTGGTGGAGTGTGGGAGCATGATACAGGAGAAGAAGGGGAGAGGCTGTTGAAAAAAATCAGTTGGGCAAAGTGGCACAGAAATGTGGGAGGCTGAGGCAGGAGGATCATGAGTTGAAGCCCAGCCTGCTGGGCAGCCTAGTAACTTAGAAAGACCCTATCTCAAAATAAAAAATGTTAAAAGGGCTAAAGATACAACTCATGCAAAGACTCTGGATTCATCCTTCAGTACCATGCACACAAGAAAGAAGTAGCAAGTAGTAGTCCACAGAGAACCTAAGGAGTATCCTAGATTTTCTCTTTAGCCTACGGACGTAGTAAAAAGAGTGAACTTAGAGTCCTGACCAGTAGCTTCAACCTTGTGACTCAGGGCACATTTGCAGCTAGTGTGAACTTATCTTTTATCAGTAAAGTGGGTTTAAATAACCTAGCATATAGGGTGAGCTTTTGGGTTGTTGGATGTATATGCCTCACCTGCTGCTACTCTGGGAGGATACTAGAGAATAGGTTGGCACCACTGAGGCTAGAGACTGCCAAGGAAGCCCTGAGGGTAGAAATGTGAGGGGTTGCAAATAGCACCCAAATGGAGCTACTTTTATCAAACCCAAACTAAATGAAGCAAGGAATGGTCCCGTGCATATTTGCCTTATAATAGGAACTGTCACAAGAGATGATCAGTTCTAATCTCAATCTTGGAAGTATCTTTGCTAACCATGACTGCTGGCCACATTTGACTTTGAACCTGTTGAATTTGAGATACTCACAGGTGCCACAGAATACAGCACTTTGAGCATGCAGTACTTGGTTTGGTTTTACCTGCTGTGTTACAAACCGGCGGTTCATACATCAGAGATGATGGGAATGTGGTTGTAAACTCCAGCATTCAGCATAGGAATGTATCTGGTCCTCCCCTTAGTTTTGTAGGTCTTAGTTTTGTAGGTCTAGTTTTAATTTGCTCATCGGATGGAACTTGGGATGATCTCTCTTCTCTGTGAAACAAGTATTGTAGATTACAGACATTTCAGTTCCTGATAGTAATTATGTGATGTGTTCAATGAGAAACTTTATATTCATCTTGCTGTTTTAGGACTACAATGTGTCATTTATTAAAAAAAAAAAAAAAAAAAAAAACAATGCACATACCACTTAGGGAGAATGTCTTTGTAAATGGGCATTGCCAAGTGCTTCTTTGGAGAAGAGAGCTTTTTAAAATGCTTTTTAAGCACCACTGTTTGCAATTCTACTGTGTTCTAGGGGCCTGGGAAGTAGCACCTCAGACCTGTTTGAGGGAGACAGGTTTAGAAAACAAAGGCGTTCTGCCTTCTGGTGGTGCCTACAGATAAGTCATGTGTGTATCAGTGCAGGGGCTGCCCAGGGATGGCTCCGGCTGCGTAGAAACCATCAGTGGTCTGCTTACATCCTGGTGAGATGGTTCGTTGTAGCAGGAGAAAATTTTAAACAAAGGAAATCTGTAGATTGTACTGAAAGTGATACTTCTCTTTTACATGGTGCTTTGTTAAAGTCACGTTTGCTTTGATTTGTGCCTATAAATATCTATAAATCCTGTAGCCAAGAGAGCCTGGAAACCAACAGGTTAGAGCTAACATTACATTCGTCTAATTTTGCTTTTCCAAAGGTAAAGAAACAATCATTAGCTCTTTTGAGTCAGAACAAATAGAGAAGTGTGATAAGCAGCACAGAAATAGACATATTGCTCAGTGAAAACAAAGTTATCAGCAGTACCATTAGTGCCAGAGAGACACACCACTTGGAGTGTCCCCGACAGCATTCCAGCATTGTCCCCAGCTACACTTTTCCCTTCTCTTAGATGAGAAGATAATATGAGGCACCACCAGCAAAGCAGTATGAAGATCCTATAAAGGAAGTCTGTGGTCCAGGTGTGGAGAAAGCTACATGGTTTGCTATGTAGAGCTGCTAACACAGTGTTCTCTTGTCCTTCAGTTGCATCCAGTTATAAAGGCTTTCCTGTGTGGCTCCATCAGTGGGACCTGTTCCACCCTACTTTTCCAGCCTCTGGATCTCCTTAAAACACGCCTGCAGACTCTCCAGCCCTCAGACCATGGGTAGGGCTTGCCACCTGTATTTCACTGAGGAACTGGGTTCAACAACTTCTTAGGTTACTTGAGCCACTTTACCAGTTAATCAACTTTATTTTGGTGGATGCTCATTGAGAAAAACAGATGTGCTCAACTTCCATGTGTCTTCTGTGTGCTTTTCCCTGTGAATGTATTTTTATATGTGATAATTTCTCTAGTTAAATGGGATCTTTTGCTAACCATTCCATAGAATCTGCTTTGATGATATTTGCATTTATTGTGCTAGCTTGTGATGACTATATAGGCATTCCTCATGTAATAGCGCAGCTACCTTGGCTAAATTAATTGGTCAGTAAATGAGGAATTGTATGTTGTTGGTACATTACAATATTGTACTGCCTAGCAGTAGGTCGCTTTCTAGAAGTAATGTCAGTTTTGAGCGTCTATTCTGTGCCCCTGTGTGGAGCCCAACATTATGGCGAGTATATAAAGTGTATATAAAATGGGAGGTTATCCCATGGCTGCAGTGTACACGGACAGATAGAAATGTACAAACGGAAAGTCAAGAGTAATTCTGGGATGCATTGAAGAGATCCCTAAGTGTTTTAGAAAACAGTATATGCAAACAGGTATGATAGAGCACACCTACAATACCAGTTACTTAGGAGTCTAAGGCAGCAGCAAAAGTTCAAAGCCACCCTGGGCAACTTACTGAGACTCTGTCTCGAAGTAAGATGAAGGGCCTGGGTTACAGCTCAACACTAGAGCACTTTCCTAGCATGCACCAGGCCCTGGGTTCAGTCGCTACTGTAAGAGGGAGAAAGGGAGGGAGGAAGAGAGAGAAAGAATGAACTCAGAGAATTAGAGAATAAATAGAAGCCTTGGAGTGGGAAGTGGCCTAAGTGATGTTCTTCTCTCTTGTCTCTATCTTATCTGCCTTCAGGTCAAGACGCATTGGCATGTTGACAGTACTTCTGAAGGTGGTTCGCACAGAGAGTCTTCTGGGCCTCTGGAAAGGGATGTCCCCTGTAAGCAACTTCCTGGGTCTGGGTTGTCTTGCAGCAGCCATCTGTCACCCACCTGACCAGCTCTTAGGAGACACAGCCACAAGTGATCAGAGTACAGTAGTCCCCCATCCATGGTTTCATGTTCTGTGGTATCCACCTCCAGCCCATGTTAGTTCAAAAATACTAAATGGAGATTCCAGAAATAAACAGTTCCTAAATTTAAAAGACATACTGTTACCAGTATTTGGTGGAATCTCAGGCTGTCCTCCTTGGCCCAGTCCAAGGTTTGAGTCATCCCTTTAGACAAATGACTCAAATCTGTGCTATGTGTGCCACCTGCCATCTCAGTTATCTGGCTGACTGTTGGAGAACTGCAGTGTTGGTTTCAGGTAACCCTTATTTTACCTTATAGTAGCCCAGCACAGAAGAGCAGTGATGTTGGCAATTGGTCTGTGTCAAAGAGAAGCTGTAAAGTCCTTCTTTTAAGTGAAAAAGTAGTTAAGGATGGAAAAAAAGTTCCACACAGAGTGCTAATATCTATGGCGAGAATAAATCTTCTATGAAATTGTGAAGGAAAATGAAATATGTGCTGGTTTTCCTGTTGCACCTCAAATTACAAATGTTGTGTGATAAGTGCAAAGTTAAGATGGAAAAGGCATTAAGTTTGTCAAAGGCATGAAGGTGAACCTGTTCTCATTGTTGACAGTCTTTGTACCGAAAAGCACTGAGCTATATGTGAAACTTCAACAAGAGGTCTCTGAAATAAGTGACTCCATTTAGTGCAAGTAAGGGATGGTTACACAGACTCAGAAGTAGGTTTGGGCTAAAAAATAGAGAAATTACTGGAGCAGCTCTATCTGCTAGAAGCAGCTGCTGCTGCATTTCCAGCAGAACTGAAGAAGTTGGTGAGGGTGAAGGGTTACCACCTGAAGCAAGTCTTCAGGTGCAGTGATGCCAAGTTTATCCGCAGGAATATGCACAGCAGAACTTGCGTTTGTGAAAGTGCTGAGAATACAGCAGGACCCAAATGAAGTGGAAGGACATGGTGAAGCCATCAAATGTGCTAACATGTGAAGAAGCAAGCTTGTTGAGTCAGTTACAGAGAAAGAGGAAAATGCAGGAGAAGAAACTGGAGCAGAGCTGGCGATACAAACATCAAAACTTGCTGAAGTGTTTTAAATTACACATACATTAAAGGACAAAATTACAGAAGTGATCCTTGGGCAGAACATAGCATTAATCATGCAGATGATCAAGGGTTTATAGTCCTGCTGTAACACTTTGATGAATTAAAGAGATAAAAACTTCCAACTACAATATTCTTCCAAAAGGTTTCCACCAAAAAACTCAACTATTAAGGATTCCCAGCCTTATCAGTATCACCTGCTTTTGACATCCAGTTATCAACACTGCTTAATGATCCTCCTCCTGACACACTGCCAGGTCAGGAGTAGCCTGGGCTTACATCCCAGTGCCTGTCACTCATGTCACTTCATCCCATCCCATAGGCATTTTATCATCATTACCATAAGGAGAAAGGGGAGAGTTGTGTAGAGAACAAAAGATACATTCACAAAGCTTTATCATGGTGTATTCCTATAGCCTGTTTTTATTCATTATTGTGCTTAGTTTATAAGTGAACTTTATCATTACATGTATAGGGCAGTAGAGGAGTCAGTACGTAGATTTTGGTACTGTTCGAGATACTCCTTGGGAATCTTGCAACACATCTTTCATAAGAGGAGAATTCTACTGCACTTCCTGTTCATCTTACACAGCATAAACTTCTGTTTGAGGGTCCAGAGAACTAGTGTGTCTGTATACCTTAGGTATGATTTCTTAGTGTGGCACAGTCTTTATATCAGAAATAGCTGGAACCCTGCCAGTCAATGTTCTGATTCTTAACACTGCAGTGAAAGCCGGTGGGGACCTCTACAGAGTGTGTTTCTTTGCTTGGAGGGTTTTTCTGGCCCTAAAGACTCACTGCTGGAAGTGCCAAAGCATTAGTACTCCCGATTCAGAGTGCTTCTCGACCACTAAAAGATGGGAGTTGACTTCTAAACTCCACTTTGCTCCCTTCAGGTGGAAGGAAAACGCTGAGCTGTGTTCTGCATTGTGTTGCAGGGCTCCCCAAAGGGATTAAGTTGACCACAGGTGCAGTTGCTTTTATAGCACACCCTTTATTGGCCGCCCACTCTTTTCTTTGCCCACTTTCTATTAGTGTTGCTGCTTCACCTTTAATAAACTACTTGCATGCAAGTCATCTTGGCGTCTTTTGGGAAAACGTAGTGAATACAGTATCTTACAGCATTGGTCTTTGATTCTATCATTTTATTATTCCTCCTCCTCCTTTTGCAGTCCATCGTGAGATGTGTCCCTGGTGTTGGAATCTACTTTGGCACTCTCTACTCTTTGAAGCAGTATTTCCTGCGAGGCCATCCTCCCAGTGCCCTGGAGTCAGTCATATTGGGCATGGGCTCTCGATCTGTTGCAGGAGTGTGCATGTCACCCATCACGGTGATCAAAACACGCTATGAGGTGGGTTTGCTTTAGTGCTTCAGAGTGGTACACAGAGCCACTGGTGTCAGTTCTTGATTTATATACTTACTGCTAAGAGTGGGATGTGGTCAGGGGACTTGGGCAAGGTTTTGTCAAGCTTCATGTAAGCTAGAGTCACAGTGCCGTGGGGTGCTGCCTAACCTGAAGTGTGTTAGGTCACTGCTCGAGTGCAGGGCTTCTCTGTCAGTTACTTAAATCTGTACTCCTCTCGTAGAGTGGGAGGTATGGCTATGAGAGCATCTACACGGCCCTGAGGAGCATCTATCGCAGCGAGGGCCACCGAGGCCTCTTCAGTGGCCTGACAGCCACTCTCCTTCGTGATGCACCTTTTTCAGGAATCTACCTGATGTTTTACAGCCAGACCAAAAACATAGTTCTCCATGGTATGGACAAAGGAAAGTGGCGGGGAAGTGGGTCTCTAAGACATTGGGTCCTCTGTTTTCTCTGGGAGATGAGGCTTTTATTTTTATTAGGTTTATGTGGGCTGGGTGGTGGGATGCCAAGGTGGAATTGACAGACTTAACCCTTTCCCTTGTAGTTTGTACCCCACTATGGCAAATGGTATTTGTGCTACTGTGATTTAGGGAGGGGGTCAGCAGTCGAAGAATAAAATGTTGTTTTGCAGGGTCCTGCAGTATCCCAGGACTTATCCGTAAGATTCTGCTAGTCAGCAGCTTTGGGGTACAGTGTGGGAGTCTGTATTTTTCAAGAAGCATCTGGTATGATCCATGTCATAAAAGTTTGGGAAACACCAATGGCTTAGTATGGATTGTTGGTTTGTTTTTGAGGCAGGGTTTTGCTGTGTAGTTCAGACAGGCCTTGAACTTGCTGCTTCAACTTCCCAAGCACTGGGATTATAGGCATGTGCCACCAAGCACAGCTTAGCTTAGAATTTGGGGAAAAGAATGTTTTCACCTCCTTTGCTGTGTTATAAGTTAAAGTTGTTTAGAGTTCTTGTGGGCAAAATCTGTGGGCAGTAAATACCCAACGAGTGGAGCCTGCATTCAGTAAGGTGTGTGGGAAGCTGTAATACTCTCCTTCAGGACTGTTGGTGAGCTGCAGGCAGGGTGCCCTGGAGGATTTTGCTCCTTCTCCTGTGCACAGTAGGTATGACCTACTGTGGGCAGGACCGTATTTTGTAACAGAAAAGTGTGGCAGTGGCAATAAGAAAAATGGAAGTGTGTGTTTGATTTTTTTGGTGCAAGGGATTGGACCTAAGGCCTCACCCATGTGCTGTACTAGTGAGCTGTATTCCTGACTCCTGAAAGTACATTTTTAATTCTCAATTTTATCTAATATGTAGAAATAATTTTAAACTGACAAAAAGCCACAAAAACAGCACAGTATGTAACTTTTTTTCTTCTAAGAGTAAGTTGCAGCAGACATGATGCCCTTTACCTTAAAGACCTCAGTGCATATTTCCTAAGAACAAGGACAGTCCCTTCTACCTTATTAAATTGGGGATGTATAATGAACATATGCTCCATGTGTTCATTTCTCTAGTTGTCCCAATAATGTATCTTGTAACAATTCTTGTTCATTTCCAAGAGCATAGATGACTTGTTACACCCAAATCTAGATTTATCTGATAAGTTTGTGCAATTAGCTTTGGTTTCATGTTTTTGCAAATAGACCACATATCTGACACTGTGATGCTATGTCTGTCCTATTGCGGCAGTATCTACCAGGTGTTTCTCCTGAAAATTCAAGAAGTTTTTCTTTTGTAACTCCCTGTATTCTATAGAAAGATAACTCTGAATCTTGTTTTTTTTTTTTTTTTTTTTTTCCACCCATATGTTTAAGCACTCTTAAAGAATCAGGATCATGGTTTGTAAAGGGTGCTTTTCTACCTCCATCATTCCATTCCACATGTAGTAGTCTCACCTTTAAAATTTTAATTCCTGGATGGGCCTGGTAGTGCACTCCTGTAATCCCAGTACTCAGGAGGCTGAGGCAGGAGGATCCTTGCAAGTTCAAGACCAGTCTGGGCTACAAAATGAGCTTAAGTCTGCCTGAACTGCATAGTGAGACCTTGTCTCAAAAAGCCACATAAATAAACAAACAAATTCTCTGAATTCACATCTTTCTGACTTTTGGGAAGAATAGATGGGCAGCTTGCATTGACCTTTCTGTGATGATTGTAGATTTCTAACTGCAGTTATTATTTGTTCTATTTCAGACCAGTTGGATGTAGCCTTTGTTCCCATTGTGAATTTCACCTGTGGTATATTTGCTGGTATTCTGGCCTCATTGGTAACTCAGCCTGCAGATGTAATCAAAACGCATATGCAGCTCTCCCCGGTGAAGTTTCAGCGGATTGGCCAAGCAGTAACACTCATTTTCAGAGTAAGACTTTAGCATAAGTACTAGTTCTTGTGGCTAAAAAGCTCCCTCTAGAGCAGTCATTTGTTGTCTGTCACTCACATTAGAATAATTTTTTAAAATGTCTTTTTTGGCAGGCACTGCGCCACTTAGTTAAATCCCCAGCAAAATGTCCATTTCCGGATCAAAATGTAGGATGGCTGGGAACCTCAGTATCTGTTTTTTCAGAGGCTAAGGGTGTAACCTACTGGTAGAACATGTGCTTATTATGTGGGAGGCCCTGGGTTCGATCTCTATCACCAAAAAGAAGAAAACATTTCTTTTAAAGGTCCTCAGTGATCCTAATGTGTTGCCAAGATTAAGAATCATGAACCTATTTTTCTAAGGGAAGAGGCATCTAGAACTGCCTATGCATCAGCATGGAGATTGCTTGATTCTACCTCAGACCTACTCAATCAGAAAATCTAAATGACTCTAAAATTCTAATTAAGGACCTAAGACAAAATATAATTAGGAAAATAAGCACACACTTTATTTTGTTCTAGCAGTTTCCTCTTGTAGAAATGGGCATTAGAAGTTTTATTATTAATATTGAAGCTTAGAAGTTTTATAGATCTATGGGGCACTAATGTAATATTTAAGAACTACTGCTGTTAAACCCAAAAAAGGATTGACCCTTTCGGGACACAGAACTATTATCACAAACCAGAGAGTCTTTTAAAACTAACTGTGAATTTGTCAATCTAACATTCTTTACACTAATTAAGGTGTCTGCTTTCTTATCCTGTATCTCTAAAATCCTAAAAGTTTTATAATAATAGATTCTTCAGACCAGGCATAGTGGTACACACCTGTAATCCCAGCACTCGGAAGGCTGAGACAGGAGGGTTGTTGCAAGTTCAAAACCAACCTAGGCTACAAAGTATGTTCAAGGCCACCCTGAACTACAAGCAAGACCTTGTCTCAAAAAAGGGGGAGGGGAGAAAAAGAGAAACAGTAGATTCTTCAGTGTGTGTGTGAAACTGCAAATTGTTCCAGATTATGAGAGAGAAAGAAATGTTTTGCTTTTCTTAGAAAGATAGGACCAGTGGTGTCACATACTTAGAATTGCTGTTGCAGGAGGATCACTGAGAGTTCAAGACCAGCCTGGACTATATAGCAAGATTCTGTCTCCAAACATCAAAAGATAAATAATTTTTAAAAATTTTTAAAAGATTGAGCCACCAAGAGAGCATACAGTGAATTCTAGAAAAGTGTCCCCGCTGCTAGATGACAAACTAACTTTTCTTTCATCCTGGGTCCAGGGCTTGGCAAACAAATTTGCATCTGGTTTTCGTCTGCCACTATGGCTCGGTACTTCTGTGGTGTGTGCGGACTGTACGGCTGTCCACAGTAACCCTGCATATGCTAAGGCAGCTGAGAGTGGGTCTGTGGTAGAAAACAGGCTTAGCACTCAACAAGTTTGGGTTCATTCCTTACCACTCTCTCCCAAATAGCTTTTTAGCTGTGAAGTCCTCTTAGAATGGGGCTAAAACTGTAAAGCCTAGCAACTACACAAAAAGAATCTTTTAAAGTTTATTTGTTACCTTCTTGGACCCATTTTTCATAATCTGGCATACAGTTTAGAGTAGGACTCAAAAAGTCGAGCAATTCAGAGCCACTCTGGTATCAGGTGGGTAATTAATTGAATTACTACTTTGCTTGTGGAGTTTGACTTTATTTTCTTCATAGAACTATGGGCTGCGTGGATTCTTTCAAGGCAGTGTTCCCCGAGCCCTCCGCAGAACTCTGATGGCAGCAATGGCATGGACAGTCTATGAAGAGATGATGGCGAAGATGGGCCTGAAGTCCTGAGAGGAGGGGACTGGAAAGAGTGTGCAGCCATCCTGCGTGATTGCGGCCAAGTGCCATCTCATTGCTCTCTGCAGGCAGGTGCAGTCCGGCCTGGAGAGCCAGGCAGAAACACTCCAGCCTCCATTCAGGAAGACAGAGGATCTGACTGGAGCCCTCTGTCTTCCAGAAGTGGGGTCACCAGTACACACAGCACCCTGGGGAGTTGGTAGAAAGATCTGCACCCCCCCACAGAGCTCCTGGAAAGGCATTTTCAGAGAGACCCTGGCCAGGTAGCCACACCTCACTACCTGGTCTTTGGGATGTGCTTGTGTAAGGAGTCATAGTACAGAGTGCTCATGCCTCTCAGAGGAACTGCCCTGGGGAAGACTATGTGGGTGACGTTCATGGTCAGCAGGTGGAAGATCTGTCTGAGGTGTCATCCTGAGGAGGAACTGAAATCATTATTTAATTGATCCCTGGCCAATTCAGAGCCTCTGCACAATGAGGGCAGCAATTTACTGGCCTTCAAATGAACAAAGAAAATTGTTTGATCTTGGCCCCTGCAATGTGTAAATCTAAGATAATCTGGCATTTTCCACAGCTGCAGTTCAGATGTATAAAGTAAAGCACTTCAATGAAAGTTGTTTGGGAGACCTAAATAGTGTATTTTATCACTCTGTTGGAAAATAACAAAATAGTTTTTGAGAGGCTAGTTGACCTATGGTGGTCTCTAAAACCAAAAACCTATCTAAAAAAATAAAACATCTTTATTTTACATATTGTGCAGTTCCTCCATTTCAGGTGTACAGCTCAGTGGTTTTTAGTAACTTTGCCGACTGGTGCAACCATCACTGTAAGTCAGCTTTAGAGCTCATTCATTCCCAGGAAGTTTTCTCTCCCGGGAGAGAGTATTTCTCTCCCGGGAGAGAGTAGTATTCCCCAGCCTACCACCCATCTCCTGAGTGCTCACACAGCAGAGTCATAAAATACGTAGTCTGTTGCCTTCCAGTTAGCATGTTTCTGAGGTTCATTCACGACGTGGCATTTCTAATATTTTCCCTTTTATGACCGAATAGTGTATTATATGCATGTATAGTTAAACCTCAGCATCCAAGGACACCAAAATCCAAGGTTGTTGAAGTCCCTTATGAAAAATGGCAGAGTATTTACATAAAACCTATACAATTCTACTATATACTTTGTCGTTTTTAATACCTAATACAATATAAATGCTATTTACAGGGTTCTGCACTGCACTAAGGAATAATGATAAGGAAAAAATTTCACTATACACATGTGGACCCTAAGGCTATGGACGATGAACTGTACTATATTCATCACATAATGGGTTGTTCCCACTTTGTATCACAGATCCTGAATATTTGTGTAACAGTGTGTGGTTGTATACTTGAGAGTATTTAGTGTGACTGAAAAATACAGTGGATGTTTAAAAATGTATTGCTGTAAAAACATTGCCATTGATTCCCCCTGAAAACACTTCCCCTTGCTTTAAACACACTTATCCTATCATTCTTGCTGCTTTTTGAAGCAGTTCTGGAAATGCTTCTTCATGAACTTAGTTCATTGTGGCTGCCTCTATGTCCTGAATTAATTAAAATATTTACATTTATGGTCATTTTGGCATTGGGGATATGGGGAAGAGCCAGAAGTCAAATGAGGACACAGTGAGCCTGGTTTTCCTTTGGTTGGTGCTCAGCAGCAGTGTTGAGCATATTTTTGATTACATGTAAAGACAGACAAGAACCTGCAGAACTGCTTTAGAAAGTGGCAAGAACAATGTGATGCTTTCAAGGTGAGGGGGATTATTTTAAGGGGAATCAGTAGCAATGTTTTATGTAATACATTTTAAAATTTAAACATTCACTCTATATTTTTATCACACTGTGTATATCTAGAAGTGGAAATGGTGGGTTATGTGGTGATTCTGTTTTGAGAAAGTACTCCTAAATGGCTACATGTGCCATTTTACATTCCTGGCAGCAGTTTGTGGTGATTCCAATTTACCCACATCCATTTCAACACTTGTTACTGTCAGATAACCCTTTTACTGGATACCCAAGTATTTTCTTTCAACTTAGGGAGAGCTGTTACTTTATCCAAGGAATAGATGGGATGGGGGAGGCAGAGGAGGTCTTGTGGTTAAGAAAATGAGCTCTGATCTCAGTGGCTGTCTTAGGTACCTTCTCATAGGTGAGACAAAACACCCAACACCCACAGGTTAAAGGATGAAAAGTTTATTTAGCTTATAGTGTATATAGAGGTTTTGGTTTGTGTTCAGCTGACTCCATGCAGAGGAGCATGGCAGAGAAGAAATAGCCCATAGCATAGCATAGCAGGCAGAAGGCAGCAGGCGGCAAGCAATGGAACTTACGCCTTTATATTCTATCCAGGATATAGGCTTATTGGTTTGTGCCACTCACACCCAGGTGGTTCTTCCCATTATCCATACCCAAAACTGCTAAACCAATCAGTGGACTAGTTTAGTTATTGCACACCTTTAACCCATACACACACACCCTGTATCCAACCACCTCTGAAAAGCTTTACCTGTGAGTTTATGAGGCTTTGGGGAACATCTAGATATAAGCTGTAACAGTGGTTTAGGCTAAAAGTCAGCTCTTCACTCAAAACATATTGAACATGTGCCAAGGACACAAGAGTAGTAATATCTCCTACCTTCTAGTTTGGTGGTGAGGTGAGAGTCAGGTGAGTATGCTTCTGGAATTTTAATTTTATATGGCCGTCCCAGCAAATTAGCCCCAAGCTGGGTAGCATCAGTGGTTGTCAGTCAGTGTGCCTCTGAAGGCTTAAAGGTGAACTGCTTCTCTGTTCACTGTTCAGTTTCTGGTGGTTGTTTGCTGGTAAGCTCTGGCAATGCTAGGTGGTAGATGCATCCCTCCAATCCCTGTCTCCATATTCACAGTCCCTTCCCCCTGTGTCTGTGTCTCTATAAATTTCATCTAAGAACTCCAGTCATTTGATTAGGGCTCACCCTACCCTAAAATGACCTCATTTTACTTTGATTACGTGTGCAAACTGGGTGTGGTGGTGAAGCCCACAAGCCCAGCACTCGTGGCTGGGCCAGGAACACTAAATCCAAGTCTAGCAATTACAGTGGGCTGGCTGAGACCTTGTCTAAAAGCACTGAAAGAGGCTGAGAATGGGGCTAGTGCAAGCCCTAGGTCCCATCCCCAATACAAAAACAACAAAACCAAAAAAGAAAGAAAAATGCATGTGAATGCTGTTTATAAATCTCAGACACTACACAGAATGGGGGGCACAATTCAAGTTCTATTACATGTACTAAATTTACTTAATGATTTTAAGTTTACAGTTAAGTTCATACCATAGAGTTTAAGTTGATATACCTTATTCTAAATAATCTGGGTAAGGGTGTGGAAGCAGACAGCAGGGTCCTAGCCTCAGTGGCACCCAAGTCGCTAGCGAGGTGACTTGTGAGTCCCTGTGCTAGAGGAAGCACTAAGGAATGAAAGAAGAAAGGAGACAAGGGAAGGCAGGTTGGGTGGAGCCGCTGCCTCCTCAAAAATGCTGAGGTGGGCTTCTCCATGCCCTTTTTTCAGGGTTTTCCTGTCTCTTTTGACCCTCATCCTAGCCACCGAACCTAAGGCCTGGGCCATGGCTCCTAGCAAAACAGGGATGAGCATTAGGTCCCTATGTAAACCTGTCTTCCTTAGACTGGGCTAGACAATTTCAATCACAAGTGCCCAAGACTTCTTCATTTTGGGGGATACAGAGGATGACAAACCTTGGGAAAATGGTCTAATTTTCTCTAAAGATAAAACTGAAATTTGCCTTTCTGAACATTGTAGCAAACACCCCTAGCGTACATACCCCAAACTGCAAGAACTTACTTTTCCTTGTCTTAGTATTGTTATAGGGTAGTTCTTTAGAAATGACTCATCTGTCAAAAGTAGTCCAGGTCTCTTTTTTTCATTTTTCTTTTAGAATTCTGTATTGTTGCTACCCTTTTTTTTTTTTTTTTTGGCTTTTTTTTCTCTAAAATTTTTAAAAAAACACATAATTGCTATTGTAAAAAGAGAGGAAATAGGAAGTGCTATAAAATATATAACTGCGTGAATATTTAAGTGTATAGGATTGATAACTATACTTCTAAGTTCTTGTTGGATTGTTGAACAGATCTATTTTCAGTCTCACTGCTTGAATGTCTACTTTGTATGCTCTAATTTTGTAACTTGGACAACTATTTCTAAAAGGACAATATGTAATTTATCAACCAGTGATCTCTTTACTGTTTATCCTTTTTTTGAAATTCTGTAATATTTCTACGTTTTTTGGGGGGGTTTTTTCTCTTTAAATAAAAAAATTTTTTAAGTAGTCCAGGTCCTTCTTGCTTTGAACAAAGAATTGCACAAGCCAAGCCAAAATTGGTGCCAAAAGTTTGTTTTAAAAGTGCAGGGTAAATTGGCATGAGAAAAACCAGCTCTGCAGAGTGAACTTGTGTGGAATGAAGAGAGAGAGTAAAAAGCAAAAACAAAAGTACACACTGTGGCAACCTCACCCAAAATAAGTTTGTTTGGAGTCTGGGTCTCCCTATGTAACCCTGGCTGGCCTTCCACTCACAGTGATCATCCTGCATCAGCCTCTCGAATGCAGGGGATTACAAACGTTGGCCACCACGCCCAGTCAAAATAGCAGTTTTGAAGTTTTATATATGTGGAGCTCCTGTCCTCCCTTGGGACCTTATCATAGACAGGTTTAGCTCATTTTCCCAGCCAGCTGTGCCATCTCTTATCTCCTGTACCAATATTAAAGCTCAGAAAGAAAGGAAGTGAGCTTCCTTCAGCTGGCTTTGAACACTGCCCTACACTTTACAACCAACCTGTGTTCCTCTTTTAAAAAATACTGCCCACCCACCCCCAAAAAAACCCCACCAGCTTTTACACCAGTGGTTCTCAGCTTGGCTTCACAGTAATTAGGATGGTGACTTGTAGAAGTTTCCTCCTTAGGGGTAGCACCTACGTTTCAAACTCAGGCGATTCTTAATGCAGCCAGGGTTGAGACACCGCTCTGTAGCCATTACATTAGCTACCAGTCAGCTTCTAACCCAGCTTCAAAACTTCTTCATAACGGCCTTCATTCTGTGATTTATCATAAAAATCTTAGTTTTGAATGGCTCTTAATGTATTGGCCGAAATAAATTTTTATTAGCATCCTACCGATGATTATTGTAATCTTTTGCTAAAAAAACTTTGTTCATATTGTCTGTGTAGTCTTTTGTATTTTCAGGAAAACCCTCGGTGGGCGAACATTGACACTGTGAACCACGTGTCACTAAGCTGCTCTCCAGCTCCGCCGGCACTCGGGATGCCGCACCGCCGGTCCCATAGGCCGCCGCGGCACAGCAAGGCACAGGTGCAGGCACAGCAGCGGCGCGTATTCCTAGCTCTTACAATGTGCTGGGGCCCGAAATCAGCGCCTCGAGCAACGACAGGCGACCGCTCCACTAGCGAGACTGAGTCCTCGCAGGAATCACAAACGGCGCGGGACGGTAATAACAACTCAGAAGCCCAGCAGCATCAGCACCCCGCCCGCGCCCGCGAAGCCCCGCGCCGCCGTCCAATCTGCGTCGCACCAGCCATCCGGAAAGGAAGCCCCGCCCCGGGCGCGCTCTCTGGACACGCCCTCCTTCCGTTTCAGTTTCTCTGCCATTGGCTAAAGATGGACTATATAAGGACGTCATTTCCGGCGGCCCAGTCTTTCTGTGCTGCCCAAGCAGGGATCCATACGGCGTTGTTCTTGGTGAGTCGTCCGAGGGTTTCCCAGCACCTCCAGCGCCGCTGGAAAGAACTTGCTGGGCAGGGGACAGAGAGAGAGCCAAGCAGACCGGGAGTGCGCTTGGGCTCGGCGGTTTCTGCCTTTGCCGGCGCCCGCACGTGGCTGGGCCTGGTCCCCGCAGCCTTGGGCAAGTCGAGCTGTGGTGGCGGCAGCGGAAGTCGCGCTCTGCTCCACGCCGCTGTGCGCCGGGCCCAGCTCTCAGCCTGGGTCCAGCTCAGGCCCTCATTTTCCCCAGCGTCTTGGCTGAGTTTTAGTTACCTTACCAGTGAGGCAACTCGAAGAGAGGGCGGTCAGCCCTGTCGGTAGGAACTGAAAGAGTAAGCGGTGAACTAGGACTTAGGGCCAAGGACGAACTTCCACAGGCAGTGTGAAACGCAGCAGTTACGGCCACTCCATGTTTTGCCCTGCAAAATAACATGTTTTTTGCTTTTTTTTTTTTTTTTGATTCCACGTATTGAAGTGGGTTAGAGATCCTGGCTTTCTGTTGGTCATTTTAAATTCAAAGCCACTTGTGACAAGTGGCCACTAAACAGTGCTTATGCTCTGCTTATGTATGATTGGCGCTGGGTTGCAGAGCCCTGCAACCACCCACTCGGACCAAACCCAAGAGCCGTTCCAGTAAAACTCCTTTACTACCTGCTTTTGTTTTCAGCTTCATTTATCAACCTTTGGGGAACCATGAACTTGCTACATAAGGCATGAGGGAATAATTCTGAAATACCTGTTTGCAGTCTTTGAAATATCTGGAAACGTTGACTTTGTATGTCCTCAAGTATGGTGATCTTTCACGTTTAGTTGCCCCTTATCTGCCATTTTTCCTTTTAAGTACCTTGAAAAGATACTTACATAAAGGGCTGGGCATGATGCGACATGCCTGTAAAACTACCTGTGGGAGGCTGAGGCAGGATTGCATGGAGTTGGAGGCCAGCCTGTACTCCATAGGGAGAACCTGTCTGAAAAATATGTATATGTAGTAAATTTCAGCTGCTGTTTTCAGGTTTTATTAATTTGGCATTCTGTAGTTTACATCACCTTTCTCTGCGAGATTTATTGCAGTTGTGGTATTTGGCGAATGTTCGTTGGCCTCCCTTCTGATGCTGTAAGCTCAGTGCCTGACTCAACGCTAAGAACTGCTTTTTTAAATACCAGATTCCCATCGTAACTTAAAGGGAAACTTTCACAATGTCCGGAGCCCTTGATGTCCTGCAAATGAAGGAGGAGGACGTCCTCAAATTCCTTGCTGCAGGAACCCACTTAGGTGGCACCAACCTGGATTTCCAGATGGAGCAATATATCTACAAAAGAAAAAGTGATGGTTAGTTGTGGCTTTGACTTGTTATTTTAGCTGTAAATGCAGGTTTTGGTTGTGCTGTTTTGAGGAGCATTACTGTTGTTGGGAGGAGTTTCTGAGCTCTAATGGCAGTTGCTGGGTTCTGGAACTTGGGTTGGGTAGTGAGAAGCTGTGAATGTGCAGACAAGTTCCTGGTAGGGCCTTCAGCTTCTTAGGTGTTATAGAACTGGTTTATTGAACTGAATTCTGAGGGGAAACTAGGGTAAGAGGAATAAACAATTAGCTCAGAATTAGAGGAGGTTGGCTGTGGTAAGGACATGTTGATAAGCCCGTCTGTTCTGCTTAAAGGCAACCCCACACCACCGAGATTTGGTGACAGCAAGGGAAGACTGACAAGCAGTCTGGGGGCCTAATAGTACAGGAGAGAGACGTAAAACCAGACTTTGCCAACTGAGTCAAGACTGCACACTATTAAAGCCCAGGTGAGGCTAGTCTTGGCTGGCCAGTGAACTTCTGGGTGTCGGAAGTGTGCTACATTAATGGCAGGAATCTCGCTAACACCAGTACAGTCCACCTCTATGACTGGAGTTTGCTCTAGTACTTACTGCCACATACTCAGCTTTATAGAGGAATGTCCGTCTGCACTGCCTTAGAAAAACGGGCCTGGGATGTAGAATGTGTGCTTAAGCATGTATGAGGCTCTGGCTGCACTCCCCAGAACCTAAATAACTATGCATGTTCTCACCTAGGGATCTACATCATAAATCTGAAGCGAACCTGGGAGAAGCTTCTGCTGGCAGCTCGAGCCATAGTTGCCATTGAAAATCCTGCTGACGTCAGTGTCATATCCTCTAGGAACACCGGCCAGGTTTGTGATCCAGTGCTTTGTTTGTTTGTTTTTTACATTTTTTAATTTTTTTATTTAAAGAGAAAAAGCCGAAAACAAGTTAGCAATATTACAGGATTTCAAAAAAAGGATAAACAGATCACTGGTTGATACATTACATATTGTCCTTTTAGAAATAGTTGTTCAAGTTACAAAGTTAGAGCACAGAAAGTAGACAGTGCTTGTTTTTATACAACAAACAAAGCTTTTCATTTTATTTCAGAAAGATTTTCTTAGGGTAGGGCCCCTAGTCGTCCTCTCAATCTTTTAAGAATCTTTGGCAACTTGAGAAATAGCTTGGGTTTTTAATGATTAGTGAGATCTGTGGTTAATCAGTTACAGATTGAATTGAAATCCCAATTTTTAGGAAATTTAAAAATTATAAAGTAGCATTATTTTGCTTCAGTGTTAACAAGTGGTTTTTGTTTTGGTGTTTGAGATACAACCTCACTGTTTGCACCAGACCAACCTGGAACCCCAGAGTAGTAGTACTTTCTCAGCCCTTTTGAGTGCTGGGATTCCAGTTGTATGCCACCACACCTGGCTTCCATGAGCATTTTTCTAGGTTACTCCCCAGACTAAGAATTGTGACAAGGTACATTATGGAAGAAAGTTTGAATGTTGTAGAATGAACCGAGTGACTACTTGGCTACCTCAGTAAAAATTAACTGAACTTCACTAGGTTAAAAGACACTTGGGGTAAGGGTGGGGAGAACATTTCAGCAGGTTGAAGGTATAGAGTTAGGGTTATGCAGGTACCTAGAAGAGAAAAAAATTAGCTGGGGCTTGGTGTACCCCACCCCTTCCAGTGCTGCTGATAAAATTTAGGGCCTTAAGTATGCTGGTAAGCACTGCCTCTGAGCTACACCACCAGTCCCTGGTGCTGTGAATGTTAATTAGAGGGTTTCATTGTTGAGGGAGGGGTGTGAGCATTTCAGGTAAACAGGCTGCTTACATCAGTACAGAACTGGGTGTCTACAAACCGTGTTCCTGTGAAATCACCCCTGAAGTGCTAACAATTTCCTGGTTCAAAGCGGGCTGTGCTGAAGTTTGCCGCTGCCACTGGAGCGACTCCTATTGCTGGCCGCTTCACTCCTGGGACCTTCACTAACCAGATCCAAGCAGCTTTCAGAGAGCCACGTCTTCTGGTGGTTACTGATCCCAGGGCAGACCACCAGCCCCTCACCGAGGCATCTTATGTCAACCTGCCTACCATCGCTCTGTGTAACACAGATTCTCCTCTGCGTTACGTGGACATTGCCATCCCATGCAACAATAAGGTAACCACTTCAAGATCTGGTTTGCACATGAGTGCTCTGGAAAAAACTGAACGTTCCCATGCACATTGTTAGAGCTTGGAGTTGAGGCTGCTGACTGGCCTGTGGACTCCCAAGTGTAGGTAGTGTGCTACACGAGGGGCAAGGCTTTCGCTAACACTCCACTCTGGCCCAGTGGGTGGAGCTTGATAGTAATCCTTGCTACAGGTTGAATGTTAATATGGAGCAGCTTTGAGGGGAAACAGAAACTTTTGAGTAATGGGCCTGTGTTTTCTGGTGTTACATGGCCATTCTGTTTGCAGGCAACAAAATACTCCAAAACGGTAGGTGGTTGTGGTTTGGATTAGTCTGCTTGTTAACTAGTCTTAAAACTGGTGCAAATCCAAAGTTGTCAGACCGGTTTTTGTTTCTTTCATGACAGTGTATAGGGACACCTGTACTCACTGCTGCCTGAGGTCACATTTAGGTACATGGGGTGCCATCCTGACACCAGAGTTTTTGGCTTTTCCAATCCCCGTGATTCCAGTGTGCAGTCAAGGTTGAGCTCTCTTGATTAGTAACAATTTTCTTTGTTAAAGTGACTTTTAAACTTACAACATAGGGCTTCATTTGGTTCCTGGGTACCATTCATTTGTGTGGGATGGGTGAGGTGGGCAGGGCTGAGCTTGCCGTTTTGGGCTGTCTGGTTACTTATTAATGACATGGCCCTCTCTCCACAGGGAGCTCACTCAGTGGGTCTGATGTGGTGGATGCTGGCACGGGAAGTGCTGCGCATGCGTGGTACCATCTCCCGTGAACACCCATGGGAGGTCATGCCTGATCTCTATTTCTACAGGGACCCCGAAGAGGTATGCTTCCTCCAGAGAGGGCCCATGCATAGCATGGCCGGGAGGGGTACCTGAGTCTGCTTTTCAGAAGAGAAAATGTCCTGGTCACCTTGTTTTTTAAATCACCAGATTGAGAAGGAAGAACAGGCTGCTGCTGAAAAGGCAGTGACCAAGGAAGAATTTCAGGGCGAATGGACTGCTCCAGCCCCCGAGTTCACTGCTGCTCAGCCTGAGGTTGCAGACTGGTCTGAAGGCGTGCAGGTGCCCTCTGTGCCCATCCAGCAGTTCCCTACTGGTATGTGTCAAGACCGAGGGCTTCACCCTGAGGGTGTTTGCATCTTCATTGCTGATAAAGGGTCTAACAGGCTGTGTTGCATAGATTGCTGCTGGAGTAGGGTGGTAAGGAACGGTGCTTTGAGGGCAGCACTGATGGAGTTTTTGGTCTTTCCTTAACAGAAGACTGGAGTGCTCAGCCGGCCACAGAAGACTGGTCTGCAGCCCCCACCGCGCAGGCCACTGAGTGGGTAGGAACCACCACCGAGTGGTCTTGAGCTGTTCTGGAGACACTTCAGCAAAGTGGGAGTGAGATGGACAGAAAATAAAACACCAGTTAAAAGTCATCTGTTTTCTTCTTTCCAGTTCAGAGTGGCTGGAATTTCTTAACACTTCCATACTTACATCATAGGCCACTGT
Organism: Hydrochoerus hydrochaeris; assembly: GCA_004027455.1. Classification (NCBI taxonomy): domain Eukaryota; kingdom Metazoa; phylum Chordata; class Mammalia; order Rodentia; family Hydrochaeridae; genus Hydrochoerus; species Hydrochoerus hydrochaeris. Next base: position 35,392 of record PVLA01003000.1, read on the forward strand.
GGATCAGTGACAACTACTTTTTGCTTGGGGATTTTCTTTGGTTATTGTTCTGAAAATCGATGTAAGTATGCATGAGTAGTAGCCCCAGGGATGTTTTTTCCAAGGCCCCATAGTGGCAGTGGTGTTGCCTTTTGCATTGATGTGGGGTCCAGGCTGTAGTAGGTTAGTTTTATGACAAGCCTTGCTGTTAACTAATGTGTGGCCAGTGCCTGAGTGATTTCTTGTATCTGCAGGCCCACCTCGAGCCAAATGGGGTGTAGTCCTTAGCTTCCCAGTGTTGATCTCTCATGTTTATAGTTGCTAGGGTTGTTGTTTGTTTTTTGGGGTTTTTTTTTTTTTGGCATAGAATTTTCATGTACTACTGTGTCACAGTGATTTACTAAAGTACTGATAGCTCCCTCCTAAGCTGATTTTATGATGTTAATCACCTGTAGTTTTACATGGTCTCACTATGTGTAGTAGTCCAGGCTGCCCTCAAACTATGGAAAACTTTTGTCTCAGTCTCCCAAGTGCTGCAGTTAGAGGTGTGTGCTACTGTCTCCACCCTTGGAAAACGCTGTTAAGGAATAAGTCTGATAGATTAGACTCAGCTTTGAGGGACCTGAACCACTCACATTGGTGAGTATGTTGGCCTCACCATGTGGCCACCTTCCCGATATGAAGGGTCCCGTGCTGCTCAGCCGCTCTCCCTGCTCCGCAGATGTCTTCAGTTTGAAAAACACAGGAGAAGCCTCATGATTCTTGGGCATTATTGCCACTTAAGATGGTGAGGAACAGGAAGAGGCCAGCAGGGTGAGGCTGGAGCTCTGCCCTGTGAGGGAATGAAGTTCATCTGTCAACAGGTTACAGCTGGAGAGAACACCCTGTCACTTTACAGGTTGTCACTGACCAGGTGTCCCTTTTCCCAGCATCCAGCCCAAATGCCTGCATTCCTCTTGCTCTGATTCCTGCCTTCTGTGGTTTCCACAAGTTAACACATGATGAGCACAGGTGGTGTCCACCCAGGAGCTCCTAGATGGGATTTCATGAACTCTTAGCAGTATTTAGTCTGGCTTACAGCTGCTAAGAGTTAGATCCCTTTCTTGGTGGTGTCTGCAGTTCTTCAGCAATGTTGAATGTAGGACCGGTGTCCCCACAGCAGCAGCTTACCCCTAGTGCATCTCACAGGGATTGCTGTGGTCTCCTCTAGCCCAAGGCCATTGCTAAGGAAAAGCAGAAACACCCCTGGGCCCTGGCACTTGATTAGCACAAGTGAGCCACCTCTCTTTGCCAGTGCCTGCCACCTAACCACACAGGAACAGGTTTTCTGAAGTTTTTTGTTTTTTTGGTTTTTTTTGAGACAGGGTCTTGCTATATAGTTTAGCCTGGCACAAACTGGCAGTGATGCTCCTGCCTCAGCCTGCCAAGTACTGAGATTATAGGTGTGGGCCAGCATGCTCAAGGTTTTCTATTTTTCTCCTAGAGGTTTTTGTTTGCTGTTTATATATATATATATATATATGTATATACATACATACATATATATACACACACACTAGGATTTATTGTAGCACACTGAATTCTCTTTTGTCCTGACCTTGGGAAATTGGCTTGCTGTGGATTCCACTTGCTGGGGCCATATCCTGTGACTATTGGCACACATCTTGGGGATTTGCTTCTATGCTTTATAGAAATGAAATTCTCCCCAGAACTCTGGCATTTCCTTTTTTTCACTTACCCTACTTCTGTAAGTACTTCAGAGACCCTGCTTTTCCTAGAACTGGGCAATAGACATTTTTCTAATAATATCCGTCACAGTTTATCACTGGTACAGCACAAAGGGCAAAATAAAAACTTGGAGTCCATGTCCAGAAAGTAGCCATTAGCCTGGACCCCTCTGTGAGAAAGTCTCAAGACAGCCCAAACCACATTCTCTCTGGCCTCTTACTGATTGAACCAGGAAGCAAAGATCAAACAAAAATGAAAGGTGTCTGGACCAGAATTGATGTAGTAGGCAGCGGAAGTCTGGGTGGCCTTTTACATAACTGACCTTGGACCAATTAAAATGATAAATTGGAGTAGGAGGGGAAGAGAATGAAGGCCAGAGCATTCATCTTTTAAAAGCAGTGTGTTCTACCTTGCCCTACTTGGACAGGGCCGGTGGGCTATCCTAGTTTCTAAGCATGCACTCCAGAAGGTTTTGGGCATGTGGCTCCAAAAGTGCCTAACCTCTGCATATCCATCTCCTGCGTACCCCTCACATATCCCCCCTTTTTGTGCAGGCTTGGAAAAGTAGGGCAGGGTAGAGGGAGGGATACTGGGCATGGTAAGAGAGGTCATGAATTCAGAACATGGCATCAATTGAAACAGTATATATACCAAAGAGGGCCCCTAGGACTGCAAGGAAAAAATCTCATAGCAGGAAGAATCTCAATGGGAAGGTTGAGACCCAAAAACCAATTCTTGAAATTCAGCCAATAAGCGATACTGAGATGATCTAAAGTAGTGTTACAAGCTTCCCTTTGAAGTTTATAGATTTGGCCTGAAGCCAGCCCTGAGAACCAGTAACTTACATGTCTAGATTTCTATAAAGAGCACTGTCAAGAAGATAGTGATCCTCTTCCCAAGAGTTTGCATGATTAAAAGGAATATGGAATGGTAACCAGCATCAGAAATACAATTTTGAAAATACCCATAGGTGATCTGGGCACTTAGGATGGAATGAGGGTGATGGCTGCTGTGGCTACAACAGCTGCCAGTGCCACTACTGCAGTGATGCCCCCAGACCGCCTTTGCCTGCGTTTTCAAGTGCTGTGGTAATTGGTTCAAGGGTGTAGTCTCCACACGGTCACAAGTAATGCAGTGTAGGAGCTAGGCGTCAGCCCTCATTGGCTGAGACAGCTGTTCTACTTCAGGGGAGCCTGGTCTTTAGCATCACTTGGCTCCAGTGTAGACCCCTCAACCTACTGGCACAGCTCCTTCACCTTTTTGGCATGGACTTTCTGCCTTCCCGGCATGGATCCATAAAACTGGCATAAGTTCTCGTGGGCTTTAGACCTCCAGCTGGACTCGTGGGTGGCATTGTCTTGGGCTCTAGGTCTTCAGCTGGACTCATGCCCTCAGCTGAATTTTCTAGATCTTTGGTGGACAGATTTCCTGCACTTTCTTGTGTTTAGTTATGGGTGACCATCATAAAATACACAGATACATTTTTTAATCATTTTGAGACAGCATTTCACTATGCAGTTCAGGCTGACCTTGAACTCACTTTATAGCTCAGGTTGGCCTCAAACTCAAAACATTCCTCCTGCCTAAACCTCCCAAGTGCTGGGATTACAGGTGTGCATCACCACATCCAGCCTTAAAATTATAAATTCTGAGTCCTGTATGTAATGGTTCTTGTAACCCTTGACTACAACACTTAGCATTTCCCAGAATATATTTTAGACACGTGACATTTACACACGTGATTTACTTTAATGGGTTTTGTAAGGTGAAACATTAACAGGTGTGCAGGACCACCTGGATGACTCTCCTTGAATAGCAATCCACTTTGGCTAAACCTAGCCCTGTCTCCATGTACTGATACATACATTTCCGTTTCTCCTTTATTGGCTCTGAACAATGTAAATAGGGCTGGCTGAGGTGCTGATGTGTAATCTTTGATGCCAGGTGACAGTCCTGTTTCCCCATGCCAGTGACTCCCTAAAAATGGTTGCACCAGGTGGGATGTGGTTCCAAGGCTATCAACTGAGTTTTGAGCCTGGAGCCTCAAGGTAAGAAGCTGACTTCTCAGCATAAAACTGCACATCAGAGCTGAAGCACCACTCCCAAAACGTTAAATGCTAGCTCAGTTGTGTTATGCAGGTTGGTCTTTCTGCACAGCCGCCTCTGCATGCTGCAGAGATGCTTTCAGGCCTACCCAGCCCAGCTAGCAATACTCACATTTCCTGCCATTCTCAACAGTCACTCATCCTCTACCACTTCCTTCTTCACAAATTAATAAAATCTGGGTTAGGCCCTTGTTGACTGAGGCCTTTGTTCCATGAGCCTTCACCTAGGTCAGGCTCAGGACCCCTTGGTTCCCCATGAATATAAATATGTCTTAGTGTCTTTTTATCTCACTGTGGGTTGTACTGGAAGTGGTAGATTGGAATTAACTCACTAGAATTCCAGTAACTTCTATGGGATTACAAATACAAACTTCCTAGATCAAAATGAGGATGGGAAAGGGATCTCTATAGACAGGGATAAAGACAGCTCTGATAAATTCTGAAGACAGTACTAGTAACCAGAAATAGACATTACTAAATATACTAGCACATCTCATTTATACAATAACAAAAGTGTTTAATCAAAGCCAATAGATGTAGGTCAACTTTAAATGTCAGGACCAACCAAATTTAGAGATGTGAAATTCTGACCATTTTATATGTTGAAGGTCTAAACATGTATAAAACAGCAACTATTAGTTACTTTGTAGGTATTAAGCTTATATAGTCTTAACTATAAATTTAACTTTAAAGCATATCTTATTTTTAGATGTATATATATCTTTAAATATATGTCATACACTAAGATAATAGTTGTGTATTTAATCAATCATGAACTGATTATTGAAAATGTCTAGGGGCTGGGGATTTAGCTCAGTGGCATAAGCGCCTGCCTTCCAAGTGCGCAGTTGTGAGTTCAATCCCCGGTACCAATTAAAAAAGAAAGAAAATGTCTTACAGGTTAATATTTAAATACTCTTCAACTCCTTTTTTTCCCTTTTTCTTTTTTTCTTTTTGAGACAGGGTCTCTCACTATGTGATTCAGGCTGCCCTTGAGCTCACTTTGTAGACCAGGCTGGTCTCAAACTCGTGATGTTTTTGCCTCAGCCTCCTGAGTGCTGGGACTACGGCATGCACCACCAAACCCTATTCTTTAACTCCTAAAGCTCACTTTTTAGTAACCAAAAGCCTAATGACAAGAACACAAGAAATATTCTAGCAAAATTTATTTTCTTTTAAATTTAGTTTAAACTTAGCCAGAGCATCACTATTTTTAGAAAACCATATTACTTTATACATCGAAAAACCTTTTAATTATTTTCAAAAACAATCACTTTGGATGACCCATAACAAGTAATACGCCCATAAAGCTATGTTATCTTTGACCAAGAAAACTTAAATTGTAGCACACAGACAATAGACATCATATTTTATGAAGCTAATTTTGATATTATATTGGTCACCTAAGAACCTGAATGGAAATGTTACCAACCTTTAAAAACATTTTTACTCTTACCGACAGATTTAAATTAGCCTGCTGTTAAAGTATAAGAACCACATGCATTTGAGATAACATATTGAGTGTTTATAAACCAATTTAAGTAGAACTTCTGGAAGATAATATATACTGGGAAATTAACAGAGAAACCTATACATATGAACCTAAAGCATATGGAAACTTTGGTATTAAATTTTAAGGCTTTTGTTCCTGTGTAAGCCTCAAGCCTGTCAGTCTTCTGGTAGTGTTTTAAATGAGTCTGATAACCCTGAATACCTATATAAATGGTTTTTCCAAGGAAATCTTAAAAAGAATCCCCCCAAAAGAAAAAGAAATTATTGAGCTCAAAAACACATTTCTCTTATATGAAGCAGATACAGCCACTTTAATTAACACGTACTAAATCAAAAGCAAACACATAATTCAGTTGTTTTCTAAATCAGACTGCACTCTGATATGTTAGCCAAGTTTACAATAACTTCTTACAGTTCTTAGGTTTGTAATTACAAATAGACTGGTCAAAATTTTTGTAAGTCAATTAACAGATCTCTTTTAATGAGAACCAGAAAAAGCCAAAACACCTTTTATGCCAGTGAAAGCAAAGACAGTTATTAAGGAATGAGTTAGGCTAATGGTTTATCTTATTGAAATAGACCTATTTCTTTGTAAAACTGTTAGTAAATTCATAAGGATCCCTAGAAATACATTTTATCAGTGAACTTGTCTGTGCTGTAGAAACTCAGAAGCAGCGTCCTGCAGGGAGGAAAATGAGTTGATTTCCAGCTTGCCCCAGCACAGAGGATTTGCTAGACTTGGACTCTGAGGATTACACATCTGGAGTGTTGCATTGCTTTGCGTTGCGCACGGCGTGGCTCCGTGTTGCGTGGCATTGCGTAGCATGGCGTGTAGTGGTGTGGAGCGGCGTGGCGTGGCGTTGCGTGGCGCTGCATGACGTGGCGTGGCGTGGCATTGTGTTGCAGGCTCGCTATCAAGGTGGAGACTGGCTCATGCCCTGCGGGAACCGCGCCAGATAGGGCGCCCGTGGCCTCCTCTCCGCTCGTTCAGGGGCAGTGCGTCATCGCGGCCGCTAGGTCTGGGGCAGATGCAGGGCCAGAGGGACCGGAGACTGGAGGTGGGCCCGGACAGCCTGAACCTGCGCTGGGCGCCTCTAGGGCCGCTGCCCAGAGGGCGTGACGTCCCAGGCGGCTGTTAGCGCCGCCGCCTCCCGGCCACCAGGGGGCGCGGCAGCAAGGCCGGCAGGAACGGGGTCTGCGCTCGGCTCGCCCCGCCCCGCCCCCACCCCGCCCCGCAATCCGGTCCCTCCCTCTTTTCCTGCCTTTTTCCCTGCTTTCTCCTTGTCTTCCTTCCTCCTTCCCTTCCTTCCTTCTTCCTTTCTCTTTTCTTTTTCCTTTTTCTCTTTTTGATACTGGCCGTTGGACCCCAGAGCTTTTGCCCTGACTATATCCCCAACCTCTTCATATTTTAAAAATGTTGAGACAGCGTCTGGCTAAATTGCCCGGGTGGGGCTCAAGTTTGCAGTCTTCCGGCCTGAGTCTGCCGGGCCCAGAAGTCCACCACTCTCGGGGGCAGAGGCAGAATATCCCAAATGCGGGCCTGGCAGCAAGATCCTATTTCAAAATAGAAGATTTTTTAAAGGGCAGGGCTGGGGAAGGCCTTGGGTTCAGTCCTTAGTATTACAAAAGAAAAAGAAATCACATTTCAACCTGTGACTTTCTGAATTTAAAAGCATTACTGAAGGGGCCGGGGTTGTAGCTCAGTGACACAGTGCCCCCCTAGCAAGCACCAGGTCCTGAGTTCCATGTCTGCCCCCCCCCAAGAAAAATTTAATTAAAGATTTTTCTGTTTCAGCCTCCTGACTGTAAAATGGGTTTGATAAAAGGCTCCACCTGACGGAGTTGCTGGAGGGACTAGGAGAGATGATATATATTCAGCAAACGAAGAATAGATACGCTTACCTGGGTGCTGAGTTGTCCAATTTCCTAACTAGAAATGAAGGAATGACTGGCACATGCGTTCTTCTCCCACGGGCCTGGACTCTGCCCCTTTCTCTGCTTTCAGATGCTGTCAGGAGAAAATCTTCTATTTGAATTTGGTGTTCTGAGACAACGTGAAGATTCAGCAGAGTGTGACAGAGTGAGGGGCCACAGCTGTTGCGTTTCCCTCACCCACCAGTGCCCTCATTCATATTTGTAAAAGGCATCAATATCTAACTCTTGCATTATAGAGCTAACAGGAGAGGCGGACTCCGGCCCGCTGGTCACTGACTGCTTAAAAGGCAGAGTGCTGTACTCTGCGTAAAGTGGACCCAGTCCCCTGAGTGACAAGGCAACCCTGAGCAACTCCTTGAAAGCAGAGCGTCCCTGTTAGCGCCTCCAGTTCACTGATTCAGAGTGAGAACTGCGGTTCCCGACTGCACAGCTCACGTCGGAGCAGGGAGGACAGGGAGGTCTCCCACTGTGGCTGTACCCCAGGCAGCTGGTGCCTGTGACTGTGACACAAGAAGAAGATGGAAGGTATGGCCAGGGACCCTCATAATCCTGCCCAAGGGTCTCACTTGTCCACTTCCACTTCCGCTCTGTAAGAAACTGAAGGGCAGGATGAAGAGCGGGAGGAAAGCAAGGTATGTGTGAGTACTGTTTTGTTATGCAGTCCCAAATCTTTTAGTGTTTGCTCCACTTACGGATAGTGTAATTGGTTTTCTCTCTGTTTTCCTTTGTTTTAGTGTTCTTGGCGATGTAGGCGATAGACGAACGCCTGTGCCCTCCTGCTGACTCCAGTGCCTTGGTGTGGGGAGGGGTCTTTGGGCGATGGTTAGGTCACGAGGGCAAAGCCATCACGAACAGATTGTGCCCCCGAAGGAACTTTGGCAGTTCTCTTGCCATGTTCTGCCAGAGGAAGATTACCTTCACCAGAACTCTGGGAAATTGTTTTCTTCTTTACAGGCCTTCTAGTGTGTAACACTTTGTTACAGAGCTGAAAAAACTGTGATGAGGTATTTTCTGCATCCTACCATGTATTTCCTGTTCGTCTTGCCTGTTTTATGTCCCCTTTTCTCTCCTTTCTTCCCTATTTTAGAACTGATCATTTTTTTGAGTGAAAATTTTTAAAGTTAGATATGAAATTTGTATAGGAAAACCCATTCTGTTGTTTACAGTTTTAGAAGTTTTACTAAATGCATGCAGGTCATAGTCACCACCATAACCAGGATACACAGTGGCTTCAGCACACAAAGCCTTTTTCTGTGCTTATCACTTACTTGGTACTGGGAGCTGCTCCTGAGCCTTTGCATGAAGCTGTATCCCAGCCCTCATTTTAAGACAGGGCCTTGCTAAGTCACCAAGTTGCCTAGGCTGCACTTAAACCAATGATCCTCCTGCCTCAGCCTCTCAGAGTGCTGAGATTACAGGTCTGTGCTACCTTGCATGGCTTTCATGCACTTTTATAGCTGTGCTTAACCTCCACCCATTTTCATTCCTGATGACACCAACGCTTGTCTGTCACTTTAGTTTTGGCTTTTCTGGAATGTCATATACATGGAACCGTATGATCTGTTGCCTGTTGTACCTGCTTCGTTCCGTTAACACAGTGCTTCTGATATTCATCCATATTGTTGTCTGTACCAGTAGTTTCTTTTCCTTGCTGAGCAGTATTCCTGTATAAACGAACCAGAGTTGGTTTATCCATGCCAGGTGAAAGGCATTTGGACTGTTTCTGGTATTTGGTGATTATCAGTGAAGTTTGCGCATCCATTGAGATCATTTCTCTAGCATACCTCGCAGTGAGATTGCTAAACCTTACAGTAAATGTGTTTAACTTTATGAGAAAGAGGTTGAAGTAGAGGTCAGGGAGAGAGAACAGAGAGGGCTGAGGACACAGGAAGAGGCCACAGGCCAAAAGTTGGGAAAACAATAAAAATAAACAACAATTAAAAATACAATCAATTGGCAACCCCCAAAATGTTCTCACAAAGCAGAGGAGAAATAAAGCAATCTTGTTATAGAATAGCACAAAATCAGGATTAAGGAACATTCCAGGCAATTGGCTACAGAAATTGTTCAGAGAGGTGTGTGTTTCATGCTTAATATAGCCAAGTGTGGACACACAACTTGTTTTCAACATGTACAACTACAAATTCTCAGGTAAGAAGCCTTGATAGCACCTCTTACGGAAGTCGGTTATTTATTTATTTATTTATTTATTTATTTATTTATTTATCATCTTTTTGAGACAAGGTCTCGCCGTGCAGTTCAGGCTGGCCTTGGGCTCATTTTGTAGTCCAGGCTGGTCTCGAACTTGCAGTGATCCCCTGCCTCAGCCTCCAAAGTGCTGGGATTACAGGAGTGTGCCACCATGACCAGCCTTTATGGAAATCATTTATAAGATCTGATTTCAAGCAGAAAAAGAACATTTGATTTTCTTCAAGGGCAGTTGTTCATAGCCCGCTCCCTGGTGATTATGACCTGCATGCATTTGGCAAAACTTTTAAAACTGTAACGTGAAGAGAATGGGTTTTATTATACAAGAAGAAAAAAATTAACATTGTCAAAGATTATGGTGAATATATTTCTTTTTCACATTGTGTGATACATCGCTGATCCTAAACTAACCTGGCAATGGGGTAATTGTCTACATTAGCCTCACTGACTCTGTGCAAAGCAAGGATAAGCCTTTCCCATCCCAATGAGGGAGGCTGTTTTGCAGCTTGGAATGAGCTTGCTACTCCTGCCAGGGAAGTCAGGCTGTTGCTTCCCTGCTGAAATCAGGAGATGGTGCTGTGAGTGTCAGCACGACGTCCAGGCCCAGGAGACACCCTAGGCTGCAAACCTGGGGAGAGACTGGCTTCACTTTTAAAAGGATTGGCGTGCCTCTCAGAGGGGCAGAGGAACCATTTGCAATTGCAAACTTTTAAAAGTTAATGTTCTAAAAAAGACAGGAGAAGAAATCTCTCCCATATTTTCAACAGGGAAAACGGAGGCCCCTCTGTTCTTATTTTTAATTTGCATTTGCCTTCTCAAAGTTACTCAGGCAGTGTCCTGAAGGGCAGCAAGGCAGAGAAGGGGGCGTCCCTCTCCTGGCCTCTCTGGAAGGAGCAGCCTTGCTGATACCTTGACTTCAGCTGAGCAAAACGCATCCCAGACTCCTGACACAGGGTGTCAGCTGTTGTCATGTTGCTTTGGACCTCTGAGCTTGTGGCCCTCAGTTACAGCAGCCAAGAACACTCTAGTTAATAAGCACTGTCACAACCGCCCGGAAACGCAGTCAGCACTCTTGTGGGTGCCAATCTCCTCTCTGACACATCCACACCTCAGCCCAGGCCCCGGGCTAACTCTGCACTCAGACGCATTGGGTTAATAACTGATGTGTAAGAGTCTCACAACACGAGTGTTTATCCTTTGTGGGTTACAGACACCTGAAATAAGTAGCTTAGTGAGGAGAGCGGTGTCCTCCTCTCATGCCTGAATTCCCAGCCAGGCACCCCCAGGATGCCCGGAACCCGGAGAGTGCTCACAGCTGCAGAGCCTGTCCTGCATTTTTCTCCCCACGAGGCAGGGCCCCTGCTGTGATGACCACCATCAGCCTCTCAGAAGGCCCCTCCCCGCCGATAGGAAGGAGGGCGGGAAAGATAAAAGGTGCTGGGCTGCCGATGGTCCTAAAGGCGGTTCCAGCCACCGAGGCCTCCGGCCATCAAGCGCCCCCACAGGGAAGCCGAGGGCAGCTGGGCATCTCTGCTCTGCCTCACTGAGGTCGTGTGACTAGGGAGGAAGTTGAGGAGGTGGCAGGTGGGTCTCTGACTCGTGACTTCCATGGCACCCAAGCCTCCTGCTGTCTCAGCTCACTGGAAACCATGTGCCTACACAGGGCAGTTAGAAATAGTTTTTTATTAAAAGTGAAGATTTGTGGGGTATGGTGGTACACCCCTCTAGTCCCAGCACTTGGGAGGCTGAGGCAGGAAGATCACTGTGAGGTCAGGGCTAGCCTGGGCTACCTAAGTGAGTTCAAGGCCAGCCTGAACTATGTAGCGAGACCCTGTTTTAAGAAAACAAAGCAAAACAAAAATTTAAGCGGTGCATGCCTTGTAATCCTCACACTCAGGAGACTGAGGTGGGAGGATCACCATGGGTTCAGGGTCAACCTGCATAGGAAGCCCTTGTCTCAGAAAAAAAGGAAAAAGATTTAATGTTCTTGTGGAATACCTCTGTCATTCTTGTATAATTTATACCAGAGATTCGTGAACAGTCTCGATTCAAGGAGCTTGTACGGTTTCTATAATTCTTCGGGTCATAGTCTAAAGAAACGTTTAACAGTTCCTTTTATGAACTAGTAGGGTCCAGATATCTTAATAAGCACTTGAGTCCTAACAGTGTAGTAGGAATTATAAAAAATTAAAATACAGAAGTTGAAAAGAACAATAATATTTTTACTTTATTCTTAAATAACTGCAATTATTTACTAATAGAGCGTGTTTCTGCTGTGACTTGCACTTCTCAAATTTTGGAATCAAAGTTTGACATGACTGTTTTTGTTTCTTTTCAATACGATTTTCTTGTAATACTTGCTTTTTAAAGAAATCAAGTAAACATTTAAAAATCCAACTTCATAAAAATATATCTTCACCCACAAGAACATAGTGATGATCCTCCTGCCTCAGCCTCCTGAGTGCTGGAGTTATAGGCATGTGCCATGCCACCATGCCCAATGGAACATGGTATATCTCTGTTGAATTATCTCAAGCCAGAGGCTCACAGGGTACCAGACAGGCTAAACTACTCCCTGGCCTCCTGGGAGCTTGCTGCACACACCAGGGCTTCCTGGCAGAGTTTGGGGACCAAGTGCTGTGTAGTGCATTCCCTGAGCTCTGCTGTGGCCCTCACAGCTCTTGGTGTAGGTGGAAACCTAAACCAAGGAAAGAAGCACTGTGCAGGTTGCCAGAGGGCAGCCCAGAGCGGGGCTCGAAGGGACTGCTGCGTGTGAGGTGTCGTCGTGGCTTACTTTCCAGAGACACCCAAGCTCTCCTTGTGACATGGGAGCTGGGGAGAGGCACCACGCCATGTCGCTGTGTGCCATGGTTTGGGTTTGAACGTCTCCTAAGGGCCATGTGCTGGCTGCTTGGTCGTCAGCCTGTGGTGCTGCTGGGAGGTCCTGGGACCTCTGGATGCTGGTGAGTGACCTTGAAGAGGACCTCAGTGCTGATCACTGTCCCCTGCCTGCTGGCCACAGCTCAGGAGCAGTGCAGCTAACGGCATCGACTGGAACCTTCAGCACCATGGGCCAAAGTGCGTCTTTCCTCTTTTCATGATATGTCAGGTGTTTTGTTACCATGACAGAAATCTGATGAACATACTGAAACCATGGACAGCGCTCTGCAGAGAAAAATATTACAGTGACACAGCTCAACAGAAAACATCAGCAGAATTAAGGTTATCAGATCATTCTGCTTGAACCAATTTAGGCTCTTCCTCACAAAGAGCAGCTGCTGGGAGCAAATGTTTAAGTGTCAGTGTGACAAGGACTGAATCTCATCCTGGTATATCTTTCTGTGAGGGAGAAAGATGTCACTCTTCATTACTAAATGACTAAGGTGTGTGTCCATCAGGATTCTCCGGAGAAACAGCACTGACCAGAAACACATGCTTTAGAATGAGCCTCGTTTTAAACGCATTCCTGTGTGGCTGGGGCCCCTAAGTGCCAGTCCAGCACGGGGCTGCAGGGTGGCTGTGGCAGAAGGCGCAGACCTGGCTTCCATCTGCTCTCGGTCCCCAGGGGCTCTCAGTATCGACGACACTAGCCACACTGCAGGCAGACGCAGGGCCACGAGGGTGTGATTGCTCCTGCATTGCCTCCCTCCACGTGGCGGTGAAGCAATTGGCTAGAAACTGCCTGCGAGGAAGGCCTCAGCCATTTCTGTCATGCACTCTCCCCACTGAGACTCAGCCGTGAATTCTTCAGCTGAACCTGGCTAACTGCTCCTTGTGTGAAAAGCTTCTGGTCAGGGGCCCCACCAGACCTGGGACTCTGGAAGAACTTTTTATTTATTTACTTAGTACCAGGAATCGAACTCAGGACCTGTTGCTTGCCAGGCAGGTGCTATGCCACTGAGCTATATTTATATATCTCTATCCTCTGGAAGGACTTTAATTAGCTGGGAAACTTTTTATCAAAAGGAAATCTTGCAGGAGGCCCGTTGTACTCAGAGCTCTCTGAGTTGTCTGCCTGATGTTTAGGATTCGAAGGTGGGGTGAGAGGCTCCGTGCGGGCTCAGGAGGAAGAGCCTGGTGGAGGCGTAGCCTGACCTCTCCTGTGGCGGAGCGGGCCCGGGGCTCAGGCCAGGCCAGTGCTGAGGAACCTGGGCAAGTGGGACAGAGCCATTAACAGCTCTGGTTAAAAGATGTGTTAAGCAGGTGTAGCTCGGTGCAGCACCTACGCTGGACCCACAAGGCTTGGAATCCAGGGCTTTAATCCATCAAGGGGCAGTAAACTAGAGATGCAGCTTCTGTTTACAGAGAGCTCATCTTGTCCAGGTACTGTGATTGTCATTTTAACAAACAAAATCTTAGGCCGGGGATTTAGCTCAGCGGCACAAGCAGCTGTGTGGCAAGGCAAGGTTGTGAGTTCAGTCCCTGACACAAAAAAAAAAAAAAAAAAGGCAAAACCGCCCTGACAATTAATTACACACTATTACCCCCCTGTGAAATGGCCACAGATACCTTGGGATCTCTGATTTTCACAAGGCACTGTCTCACCAAACCACAGATGCTTGGCTGTTTGGTAGCACAGAGTTAAAGCGGGAAGAATTCTCCATTTCCTTGAGTTCTCCTTATGTCAGAGCCCACTTCCGTCTCCTCTGGGTCCTGCCTTACCGAGTGGACGTCTTGCCTCTGGGTGACTGACGGCACAGTCCTGATCATAATCAGGGTGCAGCGCCGGATGTCACCCGGACACTTCGTCTTGTGTCTGCCTCTTGGCAGAGGCCCTGCACCTTGCTGGCCGGCACCCACCTGCTCCCGGAGGCAGAGCAAACGGGAATGTTACCTGGAAGGGGCGCAGCAGGGGTGCGCCTGAGTGAGCTTCTACACAGCAGCTGGGAAGAAACCCAGTCCCTTCCTTAGGGACACGATGCCCATTGTTACCCGGTCATGCCTGGCCAGAACACAATCGTAAGTGGGCCTCGCAGAGCGGAGGGAGACAGACGGAGACGCGGGGTGGGCTCGGGAACACAGGGGCCTTGTCCTGGGCCTCGCTGGCTTCTGTCCCTGGTGACCACGGATCCAGCACTTCGAGCCCTCGATCTGTAAGGTCAGGGTCGAAATCTGGACGAGACCGATTTATACCAAAGTTAAGACTGAAGGACAGATGAGGAACCGCTCAGATTTGTTTCTCATATTTGATCAGTTTGTTTTCCCTTCCAGTAATTTACAATGGCTTCTTTATAACACAAAGAACTCATTTTCCACATTTGTATAGTAAAGTAGCATTGTTGTCGGAAATCTCTGGCCTGCCTTTCATCTTGCGAGATCAGATGTTTAGGGTGGTGTGCAGTTCAATCTTTTTAAATCAAAAAACAACACATACTATTTTGACACATAACTTTGTAGACAGAGAATAATTGCCTGGTTGTAGATTGGCGTTACATACATTTCACTTGAGAACTACGGGCGTGGGCTTGTGTCACAGGCGATGGGCACACCTCCTTTCTTGAGGTAACTCATTCATTTTGCACTACGTTTCAGCAATCTCTCTAACACAATGTTTGATGTACCCTCAGATAATTAGATTTAGAGAAAGTTGTCTGTGCTTTGAAAGGGAAAGTCACCAAACAATAATAAAGTCTTAGAACTGAAAAGTCTGATTGTCAAAATGAGCTATAAAGCCCAGCAGGAGGACTGCAATGAACAACTGTGTAAAAGGCGACACAGAAGGTCGGAAACGTGAAGAGAAGAACGTGCACTTTACAAGATCCATTGAAACAGTTCAGTAGTCAAATAGGAATTTCAGGAGGAAAAAAGGAATAGAGAGAAAAAGTTAATAAAAACAAAAAGAAAAAGTTGAAAGTGGGATGTTACAAATTTCCAGATGCAGATGTTGCTTGCAAGGGTGAGGAGTCACGGAGAAGCTCAGACAGCAACATTGCAGGGGTGCTGCTCAGGGCAGGGGCAAGTGTCACTTAGCTGAGCCAGGCTTGGGTCCATCCTCAGAGCCACAGAGCAAAGCAAAATGAAAAGCAAACAACAGCAAAGACTCTGAACATTTCCAGGGGTTCAGGAAGAATCCAAGTCATAGACAAAAACAAAAAAGACTAAAGCAACACAAAGAAATGGGAATTTGAAAGGTCTAGAACTTCTCAAAAATAGCACTGGAGAAAAATTTAGGAAAGTAATTCTGGAGGGAAATAACTGAATTCTGTATCAAACAGGCACTCAGGTGTGAGGGCAGAACACAATTGTTTTCAGACATGCAAGCACCAGGAAAAATTCATTTTATAGAAACACTATTTAGATATTTATTTAGCAGTACAAGACATTAAATCCAAGGTCATTACACTGAGCTATATCTACAGCCCATTTTTACTTTTATTTTTTTATTTCCAGACCGTTTCACTAACTTGCCCAGGGTAGGCTTGAGCTTACAGTCTTCCTGCCTCAGCCTGCCAGAGGGAAGGGATGAGAAGCCCACATCGCACACTGGCCCTGCGTGTACCCTTCCTAAGGAAGGCATGGAGGGTGCCCCTCAGAAAAAAGGGAGCAGGGCAAGAATGAGGGGGTTGGCGTCAGACTTAGGACAAGGTAATGCATTGCAAAGAAGATCCAGGCCTGGTCCAGATAGAGAGAAGCCTAAAACCAGGACAAACGGGTCACAGGAGACGAGGGCTAAGCGATTATCCAACATATTAGAGTGTTTAGAGATAGTTCATGGATATTTGACAGATTTGCTGGAGCTTTTGGAAAAAATGAGTTATAAGTAAAGTTTAAAACTTCGGCAAATTAAATAGAAAAATAAAGCAAAAACAGGAAAATTATTAAGTCCAGGAAAAAGAAAGTTGTACAAAGAAGAACAACCATGATCCATTCATTACGTGGCTCTAATATTTACGTATTTGTAGTAGTACAAGCACTGAATAGCTACATTCTGTGGGTGAGGGAAAAGAGAAGGGAAGAAGTAGAAGGTAAGAAAACTAAAGCCTCAGAAGAAAGCCAAGAGTCTGCAGCACATCGCTATATAGATGGCTGTGTGTGCACTACGGCCTGGGAAGCCCTGTGCAGGCCAGCAAGCTGCAGCAGTGCCCTGGGCCGAGTCCACTGGAGCCCAGGAGGCCTCCCGAGGTGCGGTCCAGCGGAGACGCTGACCGGACGCAGCCTCCCCTGCGGCCCTCGGGGCCTGGGCAGTGACTGTGAAGGGCAGCCAACTTTAGCTAAGAACGAGAGGCGGGTGCCGTGAGCCACCTGCAGGGCCGCCCTAGTTCGGTTGCACAACTGTGCATCACCCCATATTATGGAGCAGATTATCAAATGTGTCCTTTGTAAGAATGTACCCTTAGGGTTGTTGGAAAAGTCTGGGGGAGCAGCAGTGTCCTTTAGGAAACCTGGATCTACTTTATGTGACTTTTTGTGACAGTCGGAATTACACATAGGGCCTTTGTGTTCAGATACATCCCAGCCTTTACAAATTTTTACTTTACACAGGTCTTTCTGAGATGCTAAATTGCCCAGGCTGGGCTCAGATGGTGATCTTTGTGCCTCCACCTCCTGGAGTGTTGGGCTTATGCTACCACACCTGGCTCCCAAGAGAGAGTTTTACAGTTTTCTCATTCAGTCATGAATTATCAAAATAATCTGACGTCCTGTTGTTTTGTGATTAGCAGAAAACTCTTCCAGCTGATGCCCACACTTGCAGTACATTTCCTTTGGGTCTGGACCACAGGCTCTGACCCTGACACAGCCCTCCCTGTGCAAGGCCTGCTCCGCCCAGCGCGCAGCTCTTCCCGGGTGAATCTTCACTCCAACCTACCGCGGTGGGTCCTGTGGTCCTGTGGTTCTGCTGGGGTGCACGGTTTGTCTCCAGTCCTTAGCCGCATGACAGGATGCTGCACCACAGCAGGGAAGAAACAATCAGCAAACGTTTATAACTCAGTGAGTGGAGAAAGGTGTTTAGTTAACCACAGAGTCAGCCCCTCCAGAGCTACCCTGGGTGTTCACAGTCTCACCGTCTTATCTTTTCTATTTCTCTGATTCTTCCTTCCTTCCTTTTTTTTTTTTTTTTGCATACATTGAAACAGGACCCCACAAGAAATTTGTTAGTGGTGTTGACATTTATAGTTCACCATCTTTCAGGGAGTTCCAGGAATTCAAATGGTAACTTCACTCCTTGGTTGGACTGGTTTCAGAAATAGCCTTCAGGGCCCAAGTCACTTATGAGTAGTTCTACATACGCAAAAGAAAACAGCAGAAGCCTAGAGTGAGGACCCATGAGATTTTAACAGAGCACCAGGAATTAGGGGACTTGGCAGCGAGGTCCTCAAACTGTAGCAAAATGATAAAATGTCTAAGGCCAGTCAATATGGTGCTAACTGAATGAGAACTCATTATAGAAATCTCCCACCATGAAAGAAGGTTTACAAAAGTTTTCATAAATTTGAATGTAATTGTTGTGGAGTCTTCCAAATTCTAATTGTAACTAGACTGGATTAGATTTTCTCCTGCATGTGTGCCTCTGTCTTGAGATGTGTGTGTGTGGAGGTGGGTGGGTTTTGCATAGACTATGCAAACCAAAGTCCAAAGAGAGGACTGCTAGTGTGATTCCATATCCGTGGCTTACGGGGTAGCGCAGGTTGTAGGGGCTGAGGTTGGATGTGTGGTAGGATGGTGGCCGTGGGAAAGGCGGGTTGGTGGAAGGGTGTGCGGGCCAGGGGACCTGGCCGTGGCCTGATGTGGGGTGGAGCTGATATGGAATGGACTTGGGCAATGAGTGAGGTTTCACATGTGGTACTGAGAACTGGGAGGCTGCAAGATGCATGTGGGTGCCATGCTGTGGGATATGGTATGGGGAGGGGCTTGTGTGATGTATGTAGCTTAGTTTAGCTTTTGTTTGGATTTTCTTTTGCTCTTTGTTTTGGTCTTTGTTTTTGTCTTTGTTTGGCCTTTGTTTTGTTATTGCTTCACTCTTTGTTTGAACTTTCTTTGGCTTTTGTTTTGTCATTCTTTAGCCTCTTGTTAAACTTTGTGTGGCCTTTTTGTAGTCTTTGTGTGGCTTTTGTTTTAAAGTGGATCTTGGCTGAGGACCCATCAAAAATACCTTGTGTAACGAAAACCCCAGATACACAGCCTGTCCCTATATATTGCATGTCTCGATGTGGCCTCAGCCCCTCAGGGACCTGGTATAGAGGAGGAACCTGCGAGCCAGGACAGTGGGACTGAAGGTAAGCGGGCTGTGGTCTCCACTCTGCTCACCTGCTCTTCACCCTCGGGCGGAGCAGCTTCTGCCCGGGGGTCCTGCTGGAATAACAGACAAGGGAAAGAACAAAACCAAGGAAGGACTGCAAGTTTGCTCCAGGGTGGACAGAGGCCCTCTTTGAACAACTCTGCTCACTGTGGGCTCTGTTTGGGCCTGCGGCGCTCTGAACCCAGCTGGGATTTCCTCAGGCTCGTAGGTCCCTGCGCTGTGGTGAACTCAGTGGCACTATTGGCTTCTGTTTCCCTTATTTCTTCTTCTTTGGTTTTTTTGTGACTTGAAAATGACTTCTTTTTCCCTGGGAAGGGCTGCATTGTTATGTGGTGGATGCTGGGGTGGGTGTGAGGCCTCAGACGGAGAGACTGGCACGCTCCTCGTCCCGTCAGAATCTCGCGTGGGGAGTTTCTGGTGCTGCTGGGGACGGCGAAAGGGAAGAGGAGATCATGTGCCAGGGACTAAATTAAAGACCATGGCTGGAACTCTGGAGAGGAAGTAGAGAAAGGGACTTTCGAGAAAGGAACACAACAGAGAGGAAGAAAGCAGCAGCCAGACGTGCAGAGCACTGCTCTGCGGCTCTGCAGAATGGCAAGGGAGTTTTTGGTAAGTGGATTTCAAAAACTGCTGCAGATTTACACAGGAGGTGCAGACAGAACAAAAAATTCCAGATGCTGCAGTTTAACTGGATGTTGACGTTTTCTCATATCAGTTTATCACTATCATGAACCTGCACGTGCATGTGTATTATAGTTTTGAACCATTTAGATATACAGAAGGACCACATCTTCATCGAGAATCCCACCTGTACATGGTATAACTTGTCTCTCTTATTTCCCTTCCCTCTGCCCACCCGTCAACACCCGCTCCCTTCCCCGTTTACAGAAGCTTTGTTTCCTCTTTTCCCTTTTCTCATTTTTTGCTTTTACTTTTCCCTCCTTTCCTTTCCCCCTGCCCACTCCCTTGTTCCTCTCCAAGATTTTGTATTTCAAGGAGCACCTCAGAGCAGCAGAATTCCTGCCGTGTAGCTGCTCGGGAGCTGCCTCTGGAGCTCTCCGGGGAGGACTCTGGCCTCGGGTAGCAGTATGCCAGAAACACATGGCTATAGATGGCATTTGTGTTTAAATGTTGGTTTCCCAAAAAGTGAAAAATATGCATCATTTCCACATTTAACTCTTTAGACAAAATGGGTGCATTTATTGTGCATGACCCCAGCGCACTATTCAGGTCTCGCTTTGCTTGGTCCCTTCTTGAGTCACCACTTTGCCTCTATGGTCAGGACTAAAATGAGACCAACACTTCCAACAATTTGGTACCACAAGCCCACTCTCAGATGTTCCACACTGTGCGTGGGGGGGTGGAGAGGGGTAGGGGGTGTGGGGGTCTCCGAGTCCAGTGTGTTTGCTGTTTTATTGCCTGTGGCCAAGGCTGCTTGGCACACACCAGGGATTTCATGATCATCGGCCAAGGGAACAGACTCCTGTGATGCCCTTCTAAGACCCAGCCCTGAGCCGACTGCTCAGTTCTGCATGTGACAGTCACAGGATTCCAGGCCATTCCACGAGCTGATGATGGCTGTTTCTGAATATTTGTGTGTGAACCTTTGCTTACTATATTGATGTTGAGAAAAGTACTTTAAAAATGTCACTGAAAGTTTGTGTGTGAAGACAGTCTAGGGATCATGTTTTACAGCTTAACTTCACGATATGATCTAAACTCACTGGAATTTGCACAGAAAGCAGAGATCCATGTGGGAGGTAGTTAACTAATTAACCGAGATATGAGACCTGTGTTTAAAACATTTAAATTCATCAAGTTTCTTCCATGAGACCATAGCGAAGCTTGCCTTAAGAAGTCCTTACAACAGTTTCATGCAAAATGTTTTCAGTAAAGAGCCAAAGTTAGTAACCTGAGTGTAGAAACTATTTTATTACATTTTAAAAACAGAGTATTAGAGGCCGAAAGTGGAAAGCAAACATTTTTAAGGGAGAAAGAGGCTTCATTGTGCTACATCCTTAGTGTGGGGTTGTGAAGCCAAAGTCACACCTTTTAGACCCTTGTCCCTCGGAACCAAGACAAGCAGAGCTTTTAGGTCATGGATGCTGGAGGCAGAAACTTATGACGTAGAGGTTTTTTTTAATGGAAAAAGGTAAAACAAAATTTCATAACAACATAACAGAAAAATAATAGTTAATACATTGCATGTTATTATCTTTAAAATAATTGCTCAGGGTACAAGATATGGGTATAAAATTCTTCCAATCAATATTAGCACAAATTTTCCTTTTCAGTGAACTAAGAGACACTAATAGCATAACTGACTTATTTTTTACCCTTCTCTCTTTTTCCCTTTCACCTATTCTAGTTCCTTCTTCCTTTTGAACAATTTCTTCCCACTTCACAATATCTGTTATACATTTTAGACCTTATTTACTCTTTCAAGTTCTCACACCAGGGAGACAATTTGATGTTTCCACATGTGAGTCTGATTTATTTCACTTATGCGTGTGGTCTCAACACATAAGTGAAATAAATCCATTTACCTATAAAAGTCTCAAGTTCATCCTTCTTTATGTTTTAATGAGGCTCCCTTCTTTTTTCTCTCTTGCTCAAATCTCTGTTTACTTCATCCCAAGTCTGAAGATTTGTTGATTTCAGACAAGGGCCAAGAAGGGGAGACAGGGAGGGGGAGGGAGAGAGAAAGAGGGCGAGAGGGAGGGGAAGAGGGAGGAGAGGCAAAGGAAGAGAGTGAGAGATGATAATGGCCTGGATTCTTCTCCTTCAAAGGCAAAAAGTGAAGAAAAGAGTTTAAAATCTCTAGTGCAAGAAAATCTGTATGGTCCACAGGCACAGATGTCCTGCTGATTACTAAATGGACAGTTGGATGAGCCACTTTGCAAACACTTACAGAGGGGGCAAACGCATCCTTGTACAAGGCTTGGGAAGCCTCTACTGGGAGGAGGAAGGTCAACCGTAAACATAAATCAGGGGGATGGAAGCCACGGCCATGGGGTGCCACAGACCAGGAAGTGCAGAGGCCGGGTTCCATATGCAACTCTTCCCCCGGACTTCCGCTCGCTGCAGGGCAAGGCTGCAACTGGATTTCCCCCTGGTAGTTCCTATTTCTTTGCCATAACTTGGTTCTTTAGTAAAGCTACTGGATTCTCAGACCTGAATGAGGTCTGCTAGGTAATGGATGTTGGTGAATAAATCAAGGACTTCAGAACCACGATTCCTTGTAAAGTAGTACGGGATGCAGAAAAGTCATGTGGCTTTTTGTGTGCTTCTGTATTATACAAAACTATATGGAACTTTTTTGTAATACTCATATTTTCAAATAGCTTCACATGGAATAAGTGTGGTGCTCACTAATACTTTTAACTGATATTAATCAGTTACACATAATGAACTCAGTGTTAACATATTAGAGTAAGTCAGAGAACCCTGAGTTACCTGAACCTCTACATTCAGGGGTTTATCCTGCATTCTTCTAAAGTCTGTGTCACATTCTGTTCATTCATTCATTCATTCACTAAAAAAAAATGGTTGACTGTCCAGATCAGATGGAGCTATGACTTGGAGATAAAATGTGGGCAAAGCTGATAGTTTACGTTTTAGTGGTATTGAAAAAGAATCATGCAGCAAGACCAACAAGAATAAAAGCAAAGGAGAAAAGCACAGGAAGCTACAGGATTGTGTGATAAGGGTGCTTGATAGTTAATCTAAACTAAGCATTTGCTTGAAACCTTCTATTCTCAAGTAGGAATTACACAAGCAAAGCAAACTCAGGAGAGTATTATGGAAAAACCATATGATCAGCAAACGCCCAATAAGGCTGGACCCACACTGCCCTGGTGCTGTGCGATACGGCAGGAGCACTGAGTGCGAAGTGCTTCATCCCTTGTCGCTGTTCTTTTCCTGACTTGGCTGTGTTTCAGAATCCTACAAAACTGAAACTGCGCAGCTGGCGTAAGTTATTTGTAATGAAAACATATGACGATATCCACTTCAATGAAACAGGCTCTTAAATCCTATGTTATCACCTAAATCATATCATTTCCTTAGAACCCATTTTTCCTAATAGCTTCTCCCCCCTATGAAACTTTAGTTCTGCAGACTTACTGTGAGTCATTAACGCATTGCACATGCATCTGTTTGCCCATAAGGATTTTCCTGTCTTTCTTATACTCCACGTTTTACCCTCATGCGAGCAATAGTGCCCTCCTGGAAAATGTGTGTTGAATACCTTTTACCCAATATCTTTTTTTTTTTTTTTTTGGTACCGGAGATCAAACTCACCAATGCACGCTTGCAAGGAAGGCGCTTGTGCCACTGTGCTAAATCCCCAGCCTCCTACCTGATATCTTTTGATGATAATATTTTAAGTAATTAGCTAAGTGTGGTGATGAACACCTGTAATACCAGTGCTTGGGAGGCTGAGGCAGGAGGATCACTGTGAGTTTGAGGCCAGCCTGCTCTACATCATGAGCTCAAGGCCAGCTGGAACTGTATAGTGATACCCTGTCTTAAGAATCAAAACAAAATTATGCAACTATGTAGTATAATTAATAAACCTGATAAATTAACACTGATACCACATTATTCATTAACTACAGGCTTTAGTCTCAGTTCATAAATTTTATCCCCAGTGACCCTCTTGTGTCAGGATCTAATCCAGGACCCCACGTGACATTTAATTATCAGGTCTCCTTGGTTTTCTCCTTTCTACAACAGTTCCTCGGGCTTCCTTCGTGACCTTGAGCTGTGGTGAGAACACTGGTCAGTTGCTTGTGAAGTGCCTTTGCTCTTGGATTTCTCCGATGTCTTCTTGGACTAGACTGGGCTGTGCACCACAGCTAAGGGCCACCAGAGGCCATGCCCCCTCCCCAGTGTGTGTTGTCAGGGGGTGGACAGTGACACTCCATCTTGTTCTTGGGGAGGTTAACCTTCGTCACTGTGTGGTTTTCAGATTTCTCCTCTATAGAGTTACTTGAGCTAAGAAATATTTCTTTGGAGAGAGAGCTATATTTGAAGACTATATAAATACTGTTTTTCCTTAAACTTTCACCTGTTCATTTTAGCATCCAGTAGAGAATGATGCTTGCAGGAATCTTGCATTCTAATAATAATTTTGTGTTTTTTTCTCATTGCATACACATTTATTCATTGGAAATATTCTTTAAGGAAAAACGTTTCTCTGTCTCTCTATTCAGTTATTATTTATATCAGCATAGGCCCAGGGATGTTTATGTTATTTTTTCATTTATTTATTTTCGTGTGTGTGTGTGTGTGTGTGTACATGTGTGCATGTGCGTGTGGTACTGGGAAATGACCTAGGGCTTCACACTAGTTACAGTTTGGTCTCTATTTATTTACTTTTTTTTTTTTTGAGGTAGGGTCTTGCTAAGTCAGGAAGTGGCCAAGCTGGGGTCCAGCTTGAGCTCATCTTAGGTCAGCCTCCCAGAGTGTGGGGATTCCAGGGCTGTGACTCCAGGCCTGGCTCTTACTTTACTCTGTAGTTTATAATGCAGTACAGTAAATCCCAGATTTATGAAGAGGTTCCATCCCAGCAGAATGTTAGTAAATCCTATTCGTTTGTAAGTCTGACAAAGTGAGTCTCACACACCTTTCAAACAGATGTACAGTGTTTCCCAATAATGTGTAAACTCATCTACTTCTTCTCAATTTCCAGCCTCGTTAGGGATTTTTATTCTTGGACTTCCCACAGTCTCAACCTGCAGTTCAGTGCAGAACTTTAGACTGGGCCATGTATCTGAAAGAAAGTGTATGTATTTCCATCGATGCCTATGACTCTCTCCTCTGTCTCCTCAGGGCCACTTCAGTATTTGTAGCTAACCTTTCGTTTGTGTTCTTGGGGGAGGTACTGGGGATTTACACTCAGAACATGCCCAGACCTGCTTTAATTTTTTATTTTGAGGCAGGGTGTCACTAAGTCACTAAGTATCCCACGCTAAGCTTACACTTGCTACCTTCCTGCCTCAACCTCTAAAGTGTGGGTCACATGCTGGGCATAGTATTCCCTAACTACTACTGCTACTACTACCACGCCTCCTCCTTCCTCCTTCCTCCCCCTCCTCCCCTCCTCCTCCTCCTCCTCCTCTTCCTCCTCCTCTTCTTCTTCTTCTTCTTCATCTTCTTCTTCTTTTTTGAGAAAGGATCTCACTATGCAGTTCTGGCTGGCCTTGACTCAATATATAGTCCATGCTGGCCACAAATGCATGGTGAGCCTCCTGCCTCAGCCTCCCAAGCGCTGAAACTACAGGTGTGCACCATCACACGGGGAAGTATCCCCTAACTCTTATACTCCTATGTCCTCTCTCTCCTTTGACTTTCAAACAGATGTATATAGAGTTTGAAAAATGTCTTCCGAGAGAAAAGCAGGACACGCATGGGGTTTACTCCCTTAGCTTTCTTTCTCTTGAGGTTTATAGCCCTGCAGTGTTCAACATTTAGTGCTTGAAAATCATTTTTAAAAGCTTCACTAGTGCATATTAATCCTACAGAATAAAGGTTTCTTTTTGGCGTCTCGGTACACGTACGTGATAAATTACTGAATCTGCTCATGTCCCCCTCACTTCCCGCTGGCCGCGCCCCTCCGGTGGCTGTCTCCCGTCTGCTTTCCCGCTCCCTGCCTTTCTCTGTTTCCTTTTCACACCCATCAGGTGAGAGAAAACGTCGGATATTTTACTTCTTGAGCTTGGCTTACTTTGCTTACAATGATGCCCTCCCGTTTCATTAATGATCCTGCAAATCACATGAGAAAATCATTCTTTTGTATATTTTGCTTAGCTTTATGGTCTTCAGCGGGAGCATAAATTCAGTAGCTGTTAGTACACCTTGACGGGATTTTGTTCAGTAGAAAACACAGAATCACAATTTCAATGATTCCTTCAAGCAGATTTAAAAATGATTATCAAGGGCTGGGTGTTTAGCTCCGTGGCGTAAATGCCTGCTTGGCAGACATGAAGTCTTGAGTCTGAGCCCTGGTACAAAAACAAACAAAAAAGATCATCAATTATTAACTTAAGCTAATGAATCTTAATCTAATTTGACTGAGAACTCTCCAAAGATTTTTTTTTTTTTTTTGAGACAGAGTCTCTCTAGGTAGCCCAGGCTGGGCTTCAGCTCAGTGATCCTCCTGCCTCAGGCTCCTGAGTGCTGGGATTACAGGTGTGTGCCGCCATGCCAAGCTCTGTAAAAATAAATTAGTTACAGAGTTGCCAGTTGCATCACTACTATTAGAATAACAAATTATCTACTAAGACCATCAATCAGAACTGCAGATTTCTTTTGGGAGTTATATTTTGAATGTTGATAATCTTATAAGACCCCTTTGTTCAAAGAAAACTTCCCAGATCTGATATTCTCAAGAATGGGAGAAATGGTTATGAATGGTCACATAAATCTCTATATTGTATAGGAAAAGAAGGCCAGTGTCCTCTAAAGTTCTTCCATCTCTCTTTTCAGAATTTTAAGAAAAGATAGGCTTGCTTTCTTCTTTCTTTCTTTCTTTCTTTCTTTCTTTCTTTCTTTCTTTCTTTCTTTCTTTCTACCAGAGATCGAACTTATGACCTTGCACTTGCCAGGCAGTTACTTATGCCACTGAGCCAAATCCCTGGCACAAGAGGGAATTTCTTTAACTTCTTTCTTGGGACAATTAATTTGATAGTAAATATTTGAATTTTCAGAGTCATTCTGGATTGTTATTCACTAGTGCAATAAGCAAAAGCAGGGTTGTGGAGCTCACATTTACCAGGAGAAATGGAAAAAGAACTAAGGACAGTTTATTCAATGATGGCCAATTAACAGGCCATGTGGCATTGTTTTCTTCTATGATGTTCAGGTGACTTTACAAAGTGCACATTGATTTTGTGACTGTATATCTAGATAAACAGCATGGGTGTGTATAGCCCTGTGTACAACACACTGGAATTAACTGCAACTCAAGTAGCCAAAGCACCAATTAACCAGAACACATCTACTGCTTCCTTTTTAGGAAAAAAGAAGCAAATGATATCAAGACAAGCTCATGACAAAGAGCTAATCATCAGATGCGTACGGACAAAAATACAGGTACCAATCACTCTCTTGGATGCTTTGGGATCTGCCTCTAGATTGCTGCATAATGCTCACTAGTATTCAGAATGTCATGATAGAGTGTAGGGTCAGCTGAAGACTGAGCAATCCAACATTCGATAAGGGTTAAACAGTTTTTAAGAATGTCCAGGTGTCTCCTGTATTCTTGATCTTGGGAGCAGAAATGCGAAAAAAAAAAAAAAAAAACTTCTGTCAGAGAGACTGTGAGTCAAGCCAGCATTTGTCTGTGTTTGGCAAACCCGTGCCCCATGCATGGTACAGCAGCCGTTCCAGCAAGGAGGAGGTCCCCTGCTGTGCTTGGACTCTATTAGCAGGCTCCTCCCATCCTGTCTCACTGGGGTCTCAGCCCTCTTCTGAGTGCAAAGCTTCACCTGTTTCTCTCCAGTGGGACCATTTACACCCAAGTAGCTCCAGGGGTGAGAGTGGGTCAGCTCCTCTCCGCTGCCCCTTGGGGCTGCTGCCCTTTCACTTTCTAGTTCTAGCTCTACATTGTGAAGCATCATTTCACTCCTTGTGGCAGACTTTGCCTGCTTGCTGTCACCACTCCTGCTTCACTGATGGCCTAGTAACAGGATTCCCCACCCCTTTCCACCCCAACTCCACCTACCAACTGAGACAAACAGTTATGTGATCAGCTACTCAACTCCCCAGTGAATTACCTACTCTGTGTCATCCATCTCTTGTCATCCTGAGGTCCTTGTCAGT
Source organism: Hydrochoerus hydrochaeris (assembly GCA_004027455.1). NCBI lineage: Eukaryota > Metazoa > Chordata > Mammalia > Rodentia > Hydrochaeridae > Hydrochoerus > Hydrochoerus hydrochaeris. The sequence continues at coordinate 62,923 of PVLA01003000.1, forward strand.
ACTTGAAACTGCTGCGTCAGCCGAGTAGTGCAGCATCTGTCACCTCGGTCTTCCTTCCTTTCTCGAGCTTTGTCAGTTACCCCGCTGCGCCATCTTCCAGGGAGCACTGTTAGTTGACTTGTCCTTCCACCTCTCATCCAAGCACCTGCTTATGCATTGTCATTCTTTTATCTCTTCTATTTTCTCTGTATTACTGATAGAACCTAAGACCCATCATTTCAGTTAGTCTTTGAAAATTCACAGCAAATCTCAACTCTAGTTGAACCTATCTTCTTGTTGACACCGGAGCTGCTGAGAATAATTGGAGAAAAACACAATGGAACATATTACCACTGGTATTGATTGAATCACATTAGATGTGCAGATTCAATTGGAGCTATTCAGCATACTTATGGTAATGAATATTTCTATTTCAGCCTTCAAAAAGAGGTACATTTCCTCATGAAAGTTTTGCATTTTTCCTCCTCCTCCTCTTCTTCTTCAAGTACAAATGTGTCTGCATAAGTCTCTATTTTCTGATCATCTTTTCAAACTTCTTTCATTCAAAGTTTTTTGTTGTTTTCAATACTGGCGATTGAACCCAGGGTTCCGCATTGTACCAGGCAAGTGCACTACCACTAAATGACACCCAGTCCCTGAAGGTAGTTTTTGAGAGAAGGTACAGGCTCATGTACAGAAATCCAGTTATTTGTTTTTAAACTGTCACGTAGGATTCCACTGTAGGTGCATTAGATTTCTTATTGCTGAAGCAAAATAATCAACACCCACAACTTAAAGGAAGAGAGACTTATTTTGGGATACATTTCAGAGAATTCAGTCCATGGTTAGTTGATCCCAAGGTGGAAATGGAATGGCAGAGGAGCATGGTGAAGGAAATACGCACAACCCCTGGCAGCCAGGAGGCAGAGAGAGCAGGGAAGGTCACACCTCAGTGACCACCTCTTCCAACCAGGACCACCTCTGAAAACATGAGATGTTATGGGAAGCGTTTTAGGTTTACACTGTAATATTCTTCTACTGGCCCCCAGAAGGCTTATGTCTATCTCTTTCTGCAGGATGCATTTAGTGCAGCACAAAGAGTTGCCAAGAACGCAGCAGTTCCAGCACTGCTAAAAAGTCTAAGTCTAAGGTCTCTTCTGACTGAAGGCAAACTCTTCACTGTGACCCTACATGAAAATTTTAAAAAGTTAAATAGTTCCAACATACCATGGCATATGATAAACATTTCCATTCCAAAAGGGAAGAACAGGTAAAAATCAGACCAAAGAAAGACCAAAACCCAGAAGGGCAAATATTAAACCCTGAAGCTCCAGGTTCTGCATGTGGAAAGGTTGTGGCAAGATATGAGCTCTAAAGGCCTCTTGCTTGGGCTGGTTTTCCTCAGCAGATGTTCCATATTTATGGTATCTCCAACTTCCTGGGGTCTCTTGAGTTACCCTCCCATCACTCGGACAAAATGCCCAAAACTTGCAACATAAAAGAAGAGAGGTTTATTTTGGCTACAGCTTTCAGATGATTCAGTTCATGGTTGATTGACTCAGTGCAGAAACAACATGGCAGAAGAATGCTGTCAACTCATGCCAGCTGAGAAACGGAGACAGAAAACAGAAAAAGAAGAAACCAGGGACAAGAGCGCACCCTTCCAGGTCACATCCCCAGTGACCACCTCCAAATAGGCCCCACCTCCTTAGCACAGTCAGCTATGAACTCACCCATGGGGGACTCCACTGCTAAGTGTAGTGCCCCGTGATCTAATTACCTCCCAATCACATCAGGCTTTTGGGAGGGACAGTTTAGATCTAAACCATAACAGTGTGAATTTACCAAACTTTACCCATTTTCTTATGAACAAATTTTTTGTTTTGTGTTTTTTAGTTTTCAAATGAAACTTCAGTCAACATTGTTACATAAGCCTTTCTGTAAACACAGATTATGATTTCTGTAAGATATATATTCAAGAATGGAATTTCTGGTTCTTGACTGAGTACTATCAATTTTACTACATACTTTCAGAATGCCACCCCAAAAGGCTCTTTTGAGTTACCTGCCCTCTAACTGTATGCAACAGCTCCTGTTTGCCTACAGATTGCTTCATTTGATGTTAGGTTATTTTTTATTGACCCAATGCTTGTAGAATAGTATCCACTGTTCTTTTAATTTATATAGAATTACTGTTGAATTGGTGTACTTTCATATGCTTGTGAGTCATGCATGGCTTTCTTTTCTGTAAGTTATTTGTGCATATTCCTTGCCCAATTTTGTTTATTTATTTATTTTGGTTTTTTGACACAGGTTTTTGCTATGTAGTTCAGGCTGACCTTGAACTCACAGGAAACTTTCTGTTTCAGCCTCCAGAGTGCTGAGATTACAGGTGTGCACCACCACACTTGGATCCTTCATTTTTCCAGTTTGATACTGCACTTTTACTTACTGACTTGTAGAAATCCTGTAGCAATGGCAAACAGAAACATAAAGTGTCACTCAGGCTCTGGAGGCAGGTTTATTTTATGTCTGTGGGCACTGACAAGGAATGAAAAATAAATGTCCAGCCTCAAAGCTGCAGGGAGGGAGGTTCTCATCGGGTTGCAAAGGGGAAGTACAGAGGTAGAGTACTTGGCTGTCTTGGATGGTTCTTACAGTATGCATCATAGTGACCAGCTATATGCATCATAGTGAACATCATTTCTTTTTTTTCTTTCTTTTCTTTTTTTTTTTGAGATAAGAAAGCAGCATTTAATCTTTATACAGGTGGACTGTTGGATCTTCACACCAGTGGACTGTTGCAGAATAATTCCACCAAGGCAGCAGTGCTAAATTTACAGAGCTTGGTTTATATAGAATTTAGAAGTGGGAGGTACAAAGCAAGTGACAAAATGTTACATAATTGGTTACACGTATTGGGTCGTATATTGACAGGCAGGCTAGTCGTGAACAGATTTGTTGAAACAAAGGAATTGTTCATCATAATATAGAAACACTCTGGGGAACAAAGGGAGGGGCCCTTACAGAATGAGCATAGTTAAAGGTGTCCTTGAATTTTCCCAGGGTGCCTTAAGGTGTAGACAGTTACTCTGACTTCATGCTTATCGGAGGTGTGCAGCTGTGCTTTAGTCACTGTCAAGGTCAGAAACTTGGTCAGAGACCTCTAATTGCTCTCTATGAAATATCTATAAGTTTGCTATTTTACAAATGTGTTCTTTACATTATAACTGTGCCCCAACATTCTCCTCTATTCCTATTATACAGGAGAATCTTCTCCCTCAGTTTCCCCAGTTTCTTCAGTAGCAAGGAGCTGACAAGAGGAAGTAGCTTGTACAGGAACTTGGTGGTGTATAGCTTAAAGACTGGGAGGTCTATAACTTGAACCTGAATTTGAAATTCCTAATATCTTGAATTTTTATGCAATCCTAGACTACTAACACACATTATCCACTGGGGAAACATTTTTACTGTTGGTGTACAGTTGAAAGTAAGCAACCCAAGCTTAATATTTATAAAGTAAAAAAAAAAAAAAAGACAAACTATCTAGTAATCCCGCAGTGTACTGGAGTTGCAGCCCAGAGAATAACAGTTAATACTAAGATTAACAGAATATATGGACCTAGGAAATAAGCAGGATAACAACACCTTGAATCTGTAACTCAACCAAACGAAGCAAGGTGCCCAGAAAAATAGTTCCATCAGTATAAAAGACAAAGAAGGTGGCTTTGGGGAACCTTCTTCTAGTCCTCAGGGGACACAACCCAGATCCTGTAGCAAGCACTAGAGTAAATGAGGAAAAAGGAATCAAAACCCAACCAAGGTAGCCGAACACACAGGCAATCAGAACAGGTACTCTTGTGCACGCTGTCCAGCTGTGCACTGACCTGCCAGCTGTGCACTGACCTGCCAGCTGTGCACTGACCTGCCAGCTGTGCACTGACCTGCCAGCCTCCACAGTGGCTGAAGCGAGACCTTGCATGTGTTGTATCTTCAGGTGGTTCACGGAGCTGACTTGTCAGATCAGGCTCCCAGAGGTCCTCAGGATGAGCTCACTTGATCCTGGAGTAATGGACCCTGGACTGGATCTCTGCTATGTTAGTTTTTGTCTTTTGTCCAGTTGAGGGCCTATATAGCCCCAGAGCACGGCCCATCGAGCTGACTGGTGTTGAGGAAGAGGTTTGGCTGGGAGCATCTCTTCAGCCTTGCGTCGTCGTCTATCTTTAAGAGAGTGAATGGCCATTTCTAAGAAACAGAAGTAGCAGGAACTGTTACCTGGAAACTAAGAGAAACTGAAGTATCCTGGCTGGAGGAGGTGTTTTCTGCTACCCTGTAAAGATCTGGATAGTAATTCTTTGAATTTTATGTATGTTGTATTGTCCTGGTACTGTGTTATCTCATTTAGTCAATCATATGGTCTTGAAAGTTAACTATGTCAACATTACTTGTTGGAGAATCCTCATTCTCCTGATAGTGATATGCAGCAACATCTTTATCATGATGAAGTTTCTCTGTATATATGGATTTGTTTCTGAGATCTATTTTCCTTGACACTTTATTACTATTATTATATATTGTTGGAGAATTGGCTTACATTTTTCAGGCCTCAGCTTCCTCATGTGTAAAATGGGGATAACAGTAACTACCTGGGAGGTTATTCAGGGAGCTCGGAATGATGGATGCAAAGGGCTGGCGGTAGACAACTGATGGTAGGAGCGTTTCTGTCCTCCCATTGGCTCCAGTCACTCCTTCTGTTTTCCTCCTTTTTCCAATAGTTGCCTCACTTTTCTCTCCTTTTTAGTTTTAGATTATTTGGAAGCATCTAGAAATCTTGGACAAGCTTGTATTTTACGGTTTCAAATTTAGTTATTTTTCTCTTCATTTTGCCAAACAGTTCATAATTATCTTGTTCTGCAATTAGGTGGTATCTTTTGTGAGAATGTTGCATTAGTATTTATTATGTCTTATTTTTAACAATTAAATAAATACATATGGAATAATGCTTGAAATAAAGGTCATTGGGGATACACTGTGAGACAGTGTGTATCTGAACAATTCAGCAGTATGAGATGGGTTATTTTAATGAATTCTTGGTGAAAAGGAAATGGAATTTATTAAGCAAATTATTTGCATAGGTACAATGCTAGGTTTTTTTTATCTCCTCTATTTTATTCAATACTTTCAAAGGTCCTCTGAGTTAAGCATATTATTGCTATTCTCTGTTACATGAGGAAACTGCATATATCGATTAGTAATTGTATTTGGTTGCTTATGACTGAAATTATAGTGTTTTAAACATGGAAGTTTGGTTGTCTCTTTGTCTCTTATGTAAAAGGTGTTGAGAGTTCAAGAGTCCAGGCTTAGAACAGAGGTTCCACAGTCTTTGAGGATTTAGGCTCCTCCTTTCTTTGTGCTTATGTGCCATGGTTTCATCTGCAGAGTGGAGTTATATGTTGGATGGCTTTCTGTGGCTTTTGTTAATAAAATACCTGGGGAAGTCAATTTCAAGGAGGAAAGTTTTGTTTTGGCTTATGGTTTCAAAGCTTTCAGTCCATGGTTGGCTGGCAGAAGCACCATGGTGTAAGGGCCTGGCAGAGGAAAGCTGCTTGCTTCATGGAATCCAGGAAGGGCATAGGGAAAAAGACAAAGAAAAGTTGTACCATTGGAAAGCACTCGCTAGTTACTTACCCTCTCCACCTGGACCCTGCCTCCAAAACAACCCATTCAGTTATGAACTCACTAGTGGATTAATGCATAATTCAATTACCTCTCCAGGCATCTCAATCTAATCAAGTTGACCATCAAGATTAGTTACAGCAAACCATGATCTAAGATAACAGCACATACAGAAATAAATCCCTAGGCCGTAGTTGTGCATATTAACAAAATTTTCACTAGATAATTGCAAATGCTTTCCAGAAATACAGTCTTTTCAAACACACATAGAACATTTAAAATATTGACTAGGTCAGGAAGAAATCTCAACAAATATCAGAGTCATCCTACATACTACTTTTTCTGACTAAGTGTGGTAAAAGTCAAGGTAACAAAAATAATTTCATACCTTTTACAATAGATTTTTAAAAAAATTACTGGTGGATTCATTTAAAGTGAAGTAAAGATGAAGACTTGTGTTAATATTTGAGGTATGAAACTAAAAATTGTACTCAATGGGGAAGACATAGTCATAAATGTTATAGCTACAATTGAGTCAGATACTATCACATTTATTTCAAGAATATAGAACAAGAACATATAGTAAAAGAAAAAAAGAAATAAGCACATATAGAAATGGATGAAATAGAAAAAAAGACACAAGAACTAAGTTTGTGTTTGAAAAAAAACAGTGACTGTAAAGTTTTTTTGAAAAAAAAAACTGTAGATAACCTTGGACAAGGTTACTCAAGGAAAACTGGAGATGATACAAATATATACTAAAACTGTAAAAGGGCTATAATTATAGATTAATGAAAGATTTAAAAATCATAGATGACTACTACAGATGTCTATGATATTAAATCTTTAAAAATGAATTATTTTGCAAATTTAGTACATACATTTGAGCAGTATGTAAGGTATCATACCACTTTTTATTAACTATGCACTTATATGTAAATATCCTCAAAGAAAAAATGTTCAAGTATTTTACAGATGCTTATGGGGTGAAGAGTTCAGGAGTTTGCATTGTTTTCACTCATCCAAGTTACCTAATTTTCAACAGTGAATATAGATTTTTTAAAAATCCACTAAAGGACTGAAAGGGAGTGGCACCACAAGCTTATGTTCTGGTCGTGTAGCAGAAAAAGCAGCATCAAACCAGATGGAAGGCTCTTTGCACTGAGGAATCTAGATGGCAACTTCATTGATTTTAATGCCGATGGAACGGGGGATGCCTAACAGTATCCAAATCACCAGCCAGGAGCCAGCTTTGAGTTCAATTTAAACACAGTTTGCAAGCAGGAAATACAAGGCAGATGGTAGGTTATTACATGATTGGTTACCTGAATTGCATCAAGTCACATATTGTCAGGCAAGTTAGCTCTAAGTAGATTTACTTAAAAGGAACTGTTTACCATAATGTAAGAACATCCTGGGAACAAGAAGAGGGAGGTTTGAGCAGCACAAGCAGAGTTAAAATTGTCCTTGACTGTGTTACTTTGTCCCAACCAAAGCCCTTGAAGCAAGTTGAAAACAATATGTATTCTTCTAACTAAGGTAAGCACAATCTGGGAATGGTCAAATCAGCCCAGCGCAGTGTCAGAAGAAAAGCAGCTGGACTCAGACAGTCAAGGCTGACTGAATTTAGCAGGGTGCTTACTGAGGAGAAGCAGGAGCATACTCAGAGGCCACTGTTTGATTTTAACTTGCTATAACGTGTCTGTAAGTTTGCAGTTTTATAACTGTGCCTTGAACATTTGTGTAATGTGCCTTTGTAGTCCCACGCACTGAGCCTCTTGGCCTGGTAGGGACATCTTGAACACCATACTGTTGTAAACTCCACTCTCTACTTTTCCCTTCTGGAGTGAAGTGTTCCCCAGAATTTAGGCTTCTTTACCTGAAACCCACAGATTTCTGTGGTCCTATACCTTCTAAGTTCCTAGAATTTGAGTCTGGGATTGATGCCTTGACTCTTACTTCCCACAGAAGCATAGATGGGTGTTCGATCTTGTTTAAGAGCTTGGAATGCTGGAGACACAGAAGTGGATTCTAATCCCAGTCTAACTCCTTAGTCTCTCTCATCTCTAAGTTGTTGAGCACAATGCCATACAACAAAACCAAGTAAAATATGTAAAACAATCACCATACAATATGTGCACAGTTAATGTTACTTCATTTCTCTGCTCTTAGTTATTTACCTGTATTTACAACTAATTTACTAATAATTAAATTTGTTTGGAAAGGATGATTCTTGTAACTAGTTCTGCTGTTTGGTATTTGAGGTTTAGCTTTTCTAAACTGGAGGGTGATACAGGGCAGAGTAGGCAGGCAGTGTGCATAACCAGTGCACTTGGTATCCCAGCGAAATGCTGTGTTTCTGCTACTGGGGAAAGGGTCACTATGCTATAGCCTTTTCAGAGAATATGAGCACTACTCAGGGGAGGGGAAAATGTTCTTTTAAAAGTTAGATGAAGTTTCAGCTGGCCATACTAGGACAATGGTAGGGTTCTTCTAGGTAAGAGAATTGCTTTGTCCTTTGGGATGGACAACAGAGGGAGGCTGTCCCCTGCTGACATGGTGGGAAGACAGCCAGTGAATGAACCTCTCATGGAATAAGAAATTGAGAGGTTGGTCCTGTTGTGCTACAAGAATAGATGGGCAGAGAGTGAGCCGGGGCACCATCTTAGCTAGGAATTTAGAATTAGGTCAGAGTAGGAATTCAGACCCTACATATTTTATTTTATTTTAGAGAATAAAACTGAGCAAAATAAAACAGAACAAAACCAATCAAAACAAACCAGTGTACATGACACAAGACTTCAAACCAATAGGCAATCAACAATGGTTACCATAATGCCTCCTGCTGTCTTCAAAATAGCTGCAGATACATTCAGACATAGTAAAAATCAAACAAAACAGAACAGAATAGAACCAATAAAAACAAAACAATGAATGCAATAAAAGACTTCAAAGCAACACAATAGTAAATCTAAAATGGCTACTATAATATATCTTGTTATCTTTGAAATAGCTGCGCATGCCATCGGATACAACAAAATCAAACCAAAACGGAACAAAACTCAACCCCCCAAAAAGTGAAAATGATACAAGACTTCAAAACAAGACAATAGACAATCAATAGTGGCCGCCACCCTCAGAAGGAGATCCCCCTCAGATGCCACACACTGTGTATTGCCATCCTCCAAATAGATGATCAGACAACCAGGTTTAGACCTGCAAAGTCAGTGAAATACTGAACACTACAAGCATTAAACTGCACTCCACCTCAAAAGCCATCATCGCAGGCTGTGTTTCTCTGGATCAGCTGGTCACTATGGCAATGGCGGGGGGATTTACTCTTCTTGTTTCCCAGTCTGCATGGCAGAAGGGGCTGGCATCTGGCTTGCCCCCAGCAGCCTGCGCAGAGCACCAATTCCCAGGGAGGGCTTGCTTCTTGGGACTTCGTGTTCTCTTCCCCTGCAGTCCGTGAATGATGCTGACTCATGGGAAAAGGCTGGTGTCTGGCTGTCGCCCCAGTGGCTCACACATGGTGCCAATTCACTGGGAGGGCTTGCTTCTTGGTGACTTCAGAGTCTAAGTTAATTTAAAACCTGTCTCTTACCTAACACAAATCATTTATTGGAAAGTTGGAGCAGGTGCTAGATTATCTGCTGAGATGGATACCAGAACCATTTGGGAAAAGATGACCCCAAGAACCCTGGAGGAACTGGGGATCTCTGGGTTTTCTGTGAAAAGCAGAGTGACTGTTTCCATGCAATGGGCATAGAAATCTGTCCTGAGTTAGACCAGAACTGTTTGATTTCAGTATTTTCCAAGTGGGAAGAAACTGAGCTGAACTTTGCAAAAATGTGCAGGATTTGGGAAGGGATTCAGCAGATCTTTCGGGACTTTACAGTGAGTCAGACCCTGTAAGTCAGCTGTAGTTTCTCATTGTTCTATAAATGCCTGCTTGAATAAAAGACATCTTTGGATATTACTGGCCACTATCTTCTCCTGAAAATTTGAAAATTTCTCTTCTAAGGCTGTCATCCTACCTCTCTCAGTGCCCCTCTTTTCTCCGTGACTTTTCCTGCAGGTTGGCCCATTTCTCCTGCAGCGGACCTTCCCTTGTCTAGCTCATCACTCAGTCCTTGGGCATCTCATCCATCCCAAGGCTGTGCTTTCTTCATCAGGCAAAGGACTCTCCAGATTATAGCTCTAATTCTTGAGTTTTGTATACCCATTTCCCAATGCATGTCCTGGGCACCTTAAATTCAGGGTGTCCAAGATTGATAGGATTATCTCCCCTCTTCTAGCTAAAAAAAAAGTTTCCAAAAAAGTGAAAATGATACAAGACTTCAAAACAAGACAATAGACAATCAATAGTGGCCACCACCCTCAGAAGAAGATCCCCCGCATTGGTTTATACCTCTAGCTAGTTGAGGCATGGCCATGTTTCCAGTTACTACAGCCAGATACTCCACACCCCACCTCATCACGGGTCTCTTGGCACTACTCCCTCTCCTATATGCCACTTGGCAATGCAGACAGCGCAAAGTCTCTCGTAAGTGCTATCATTCACCCCAATGTGTCGTTGCTTAGATATCAGCCTTTCCCATGCTTCCACAAGCTCTCATCTCCAAATGGCCAAATCTTAAAGCCAGGTGAAATGTGTCTTCCCCTGAAGTTTTACCTGGTTCTTCAGCTCAACATACTGTCCTCTGTCTTATGAACCCCCAGTCAGTCTTACCAGTATGGCCCCATTTCAGACCATGTATTGCCCTTATTGATGTCTGTGTCACACTCCACCATCTACACTGTAAGACAAACTCATTGTAAGCAAGATGTTAGATCCATCTTTTTACCCTTCCCAGTGACCCGCATATATTGGGGCTCAGTGCATTACTTTTATGGCCATTAACAACTACATGCATTCCAAGCACATCTTGCTTCTATCTTCCACTAGTGAGGAAGTTTCCTAAGGAATTGGACTAAGCTTGAGCCAGCCTTCTGTCCAGGATATCAATAGAGCTCTGTGCCTGGCATAATTTTTGTATATAGTAAATGCTTAATCCAATTACTGAAGGGAACACATTCATCATTTAGTATTTCTTATAGCTAGAAGAATTTGAACATCAAACTTTTGGATAAAGCAGGGAGCCTATGAGATGTTGGAAAGTAGGATGCAGAGATGGAGGAGGAAATCCATGCGAATGTGATACCACAGGGGAAAGGACAGTTTACACGAAGAGATGATGCCCAAAGTGGGGGGGAACAACCAGCTCAGCAGGAGGTCTGTGAAGAGCTCACTCTGCCTTCTTTTTCAGTGCTGTGAATTGAACCCTGCACCCCTGCACTGAGCTGCATCCCCATCCTTTCTTTGATACAGGGTCTTACTAACTTCCTAAATTACCCAGTCTGGACTAGAACTTGCAATCCTCTTGCCTCAGCCTCCCACAGGAATGTTATTATAAGTATGTACCACCATGCCCAGCTGAAAGCTGTTTTTATTTAGGAAGAAAGGTGCAGAAGTGTAACAGAAGTACATTGAGGAATGAATGGGAGATGTAGACATAGAGAAAAAAGTGTTGACAGTTTTTGAAGAACTTTACCAAGAGAAGAATAATAGGGAGGTAAATAGATGTGGAAGTGGAGTACAGAGAGGATTTTCTTTTAAAGTGCAAATATATGTGTGAATGTTTAAAAACTTAGAGAAAAAGATTTCTAAGAGAAATGTAAAATACTGAGTAAAAACTAAACATTTTGAAGTAAACAGTTTAATTATGTAAAATTAATTACTTTTGCATGATAAAAGCAAATGAAACATTCAGAAGTATTTGTATCACTCATAACAGATGTAAAACATAATTCAGACTATCATAAACTGAGATGAAAAAATGTATTTTAACTGCTCATTCAGTTCCTCCTTTCTGTTTGTAGTACAGTTTCAAAAAAACCAAAAGTATTAAAATATCACCTTAATGTGATGCCCTAGTTACTTTCTCATCACTGAGACACAATATCTGACCCTTACAATTCTAAGAAGGAAAAGTTTATTTGGCTCACAGTTTGTAGAGGTATTGGTCCATAATCAACTGACTTCAAGACAAAGTGGTGAGGGGCCTGACAGAGGAGAAGCAGCTGACATCGTGGCAGCCAGGAAGCAGGTAAAGTAGGGGAGGAAACACACCCTTCCAGGCCACACCCTGAGAGACCAGTCTCTTCCAGCAGACTGCACTTTCTAAGAGCAAGTCAGCTATAAGCTCCCATAATCCAGTCACCTTCTACAAGCCCTGCCTATGTGCATATGAGACTTTCAGCAATATTTTAGATCTAAACCATAACATTATGCCCCTGTCCCCCAAAAGATATATCTTTATACAAAATGCATTTAGTCCATCTGTAAGATTTGCAAATTTTTAACAGTTTTTCAATATTGCTGAAAAGTTCAAGGCTGAAGTCTCCTTTCAGACTCAGGGCACATTTAGTTGTGAAACCCTTTAAAATCAAGAGAAAGTTAAACACTACCAACATACAAAGCAGAGGGTAGATATTCCCATTCCTAAAAGGAGCACAGAGGGATAGAAACCAATAGAACCAAAGCAAGACCAAAATCCAGTAGGACAAACAGTTGTTCCATGTCCAGCCCCTGGGACAAGATGTGGCCCATGGAAGCTTTAAATAGCATGGGTGGCTCTGTCTGTGTGGCATTATTGTTGGTTGCTGCCCTCACAGCTTCTCTCTTGCTTGCTGTGTCCACTGCCTCCTTTCTTCAGTTGTGCCAAGCACCTGGTTTCTCTAGCTTCCTGGGGTCTCCACTGCACTGTCACATGACACTCACCACTTCACACACTGACCTGTCAGAGGCACACTGGCCAGCCTCCCAGGGCTTCTTCTGAAATCTAGATGGAAGTCTTCTTGACTCCACATCTCTAGCATTCTGTATGCATCTAAAACCAGTACCATGTAGATGACCCCAAGGTCTGTCACAGGCTCTAGCAGTAGAGAGGTCCTTTTGCATCATGGCTGCAGGGGCCTCCGAGTCCTGAGTCACTGAGCACAGTGGACCAAATGCCAGGGAACCAATTTCCTTTCTGGAGAGTCCCTGGACTCTCTTTTGAAAAGAAAGTTTTATATCCTTATTATTTTGAGCCTGTGATGAGTGGGAGTCTCGCTGATTTCTCACCCTAACTCTCAGGTCATTTTTCCTATTGGTCTGATCCAAACTGCTTGACTTCTTTTTAATGTTAATCTTTACCCCAACTGAGCTCCCCTCTCCTACTTCTAGTAGGTGATTTCTTTCTGGTAAAACTGAAAACTTATAAAATGGGCTTTTTGCTCTTGATTTTCCATATAAACCTGGCTAAAAGCTCCGATAGTATTCATGTCACAGCCCCAATGTTAGGCTGTTTTATTACATTTATTAATCTGGATTGGTTTACTGCCCCAAGTTTCAGCCTCCCACAATGTCTCTGGACGGGAACAAAATGTAGACAGATTTTCTGCCACAGTATAACACACATGGCCTGGAGTCCAACTGCTAATGAAGGTCTTGTTTCCAACTGAAACCTTCCCAGCCTGGCCTTTTCCGTCTACTTTATAATCACCCTTTTTGTCTTCTGAGCTCTGACCAGGCTCTCCCACAGAGCTCCACTTGCAGCATTCTAGGGCTTAGAATTTTGTTGACCTCCTCCTACAACTCAGTTCCACAGGCTTCCGAACCACATGGTCAAGTAGCATTGCAGCAACAACTCTGCTTCTGTTAGCAAAATCTGTCTTAGTCTCTTTCCTTATTGCTGAGACCCTACCTGACATCCACAATTTAAAGGAGGAGAGATTAGCTTTCACTCAGCATGCAGAGGTTTCAGTCTACAACCTTGCTAGCTCTAAGGCATAGAAGATGGCAGAGGGACACAGCAGAGAAAAAGATGCTGACATCCTGGAGGGCAGGTAAAGTGAAAGGAGGAGCCAGGGAGGGAAATAAACCCTTCCAGGCCACGCCCCCAATGATCTGCCTCTTCCCAGCAGACCTCACCTGCTAATAGCAAATCAGCTACACGCCTCCATAATTCATCAGCTTCCAAAGCCCCACCTCATGAGCACATGAAGCTTTGGGTGTCATTTTAGATCTAAACCATAACAAGTGATTTAGTTGTTTTTAATGTGTTCATCCTTAAAGACCCAGAATATATGTTGTTACTATCCTTCTCAGTCCTCTTCTTGAACTTTGCACAGACTTTTATTGGCAACACAACAGTGCACACCTGTATCACCAACAGAGCCTGAGTTATTGGCAGCAGGGACATTTGCAGGGTCTAGCTGCTCCCACTGCCCAAGTTAATCTGCTCTTGACTAACAGTCATTCAGTTTCTCCTGTGCTTCAGTGTTTTGGAATGTGAGAAGTATTCTGCAATTGTCACATTCCCAGCAGACCATTTTCAACCCCCAGCAGGCTGTCAGGGTTTGTTACTGAGATCTAAACATAACTGTGTTCTGACCTCCTGCACCACCAATTATTATTATTTTGCCTATTTTTGAGCTTCATGTAAAACCAGTCATACAGCTTGCATACTTTTGTGTCTGATTTCTTTCGTGCACCGTTATTTGTGAGATTTAAACACGTTGGTGTGTGTGTCAGTAGTTTGTTTCTTTCCACTGTTGCATTGCCAGTACTGGCCATTGAACCCAGGCCTTTAGCACTGATGTACACCTCAAACAATTTTTCTTTTCCTCTCTCCCTTCCTTCCCTTTCTCCCTCTCTTTCCTCTCTTCTTCCTTCCTTCCTTTCTTTTTAAATTTTGAGACAAAGGCATTGCTAAATTAGTAACTGGCCCAGGCTGGGCTCGAACTTGGGATGCCACAGCCTTCCACACTGCTGGGAACACAGTCTGTGCACAGCGCGCCCAGCTTACAGTTTTAATAACAAGCCATCTTTTTGCTTTTGTGACAAAAGGCCTTTCCTAAATGTAGACTGTGATTTAGTTTTCAGTTTTGTGGCATTTCCCCTCTCCTACATAGATCTCTCTCCGAGAAAGCAGGACTTTCTCTGTCTCAGCTCTCCGCGGCGTGGGGCAGGCTGCCCTCCCTGCTGACGCGGCCCTCTCGTCCCTGTCCCCGCAGTGAGATGAGCCAGAAGGGGGTCAAAGAGGGCCCGCGCCTGTCCAAGAACCAGCGGCTGTCGGAGCACTTCACCATCCGCTGCTGCCCGCCCTTCACCTTCCTCAACTCCAAGCGCGAGCTGGTGGACCGCAGGTACAGCCTGTGCCGCAGCGGCTGCTTCTACGAGCGCCAGGAGGAGGACTGGGTGTGCTGCGCCTGCCAGCGCATCAGGTGGGTGTCGCCCGCCGGCCAGGGGCGCGGGAACGCGGTGGAGCTGGAGGACTCGGGGGACGCGGGGGCGTGGGTCCCTGGGGGCCTGGGGACTTGGGGAACGCGGAGGACCCGGGGGACGGCGTAGGGCGTAGGAGACGCGGGGTGCACGGCGGACATGGGGGGCTCGGGGAACCTTGGGGACGCGGGGACAGCTTCTCTCGGCCCCTCACCAGCCGCCGCGCCAAGTCCCCTCCGAGGCCCAAGCCGCCGCCCGCCAAGCCGCGGTCCCCTCCGAGGTCCCCGCCGCCCGCCAAGCCGCGGCCCCCCGCCAGGTCCCCGCCGCCCGCCAAGCCGCGGTCCCCCGCCAGGTCGCCGCGTCCCCGCGCAGAGCTCCGCTCGCCGCCCGCCAAGCCGCGGGCCGCCAAGGCCAAGGCGCCGCCCCCCGCGGCCGCCCGGTTCTGGTAGCCGCGCCCGGCCCAGGTCAGTAGCGCGGCGCGGCGCGGCGCGGGCGGGCGGGCGGGGGCTTGGCGAGGCCGCGGGTTCCGCCTGGCGGCGCGGGGGGCGCGGAGCGGGTGGGGGGCTTGGCGAGGCCGCGGGTCCCGCCTGGCGGCGCGGGGGGGCGCGGGCGGGCGGGGTGGGGCTTGGCGAGGCCGCGGGTCCCGCCCGGCGGAGCGGGGGCCGCAGCACGCTGGTCTCCCGGGACCGCTCCCGGGGCGGGACTGGCGAGGCCAGCGCGCGGGAGGAAGCGGTGTCCTGCGGGGAGCCGGGCGCGGCGCCTCAGCTCTGTGGGAGGCATTTCCGCCCCCAGCTGGACCCTTGGGGAGCTGTCCCGGCGCCGGAAGCCGGCGGGGTATTCAGAGGGTGAAAAACACGACTTACTGAGACTGTAACTGACTCCGGTTACAGCCAGGCGGGTCGCTGGGGTGTCCTGGGCGTCCCGCGGCGCACGGCCCAGGCGGGCTTAGCCGCAGGGTGGTGCTCCCCGAGAGCGCGTCTTGGCCCCGGAAGCCTGGCGTGCTTGAATCCTCTTGTCGTCGTTCCCAGCGCTGCCCCAGCCTGGCTCTCGGTGGTTTTGACACAGCCAGCTTCCTTTATCCCTCTGCCCTCCTTCCAGGAATTTCTCACCCCTGCCTCAACTACCTTCTGAGAGGTTTCCCATAATTCCTGGTGGGTTAGAGAAGGCGCTCCATGTTGATTCTTCTAGAACCCTGCCTGAGTGGGAATCTGGAACGCGCAGCTTGACTGACCCAGGAGCCAGCAGGAGGCCTTGGGGCGCAGTGAGAGGTGCTAGCTGTGAGACCCAGGCCGGACATTCATTTTCCACGGGGACCAATCTAGTGATCGCTGTTGGCTCTGTGTTAGTAGTTAGCATAGTCTTTTCTGGCCTTTTGAATTATGGAGTCCAGGGTAAGAGCACTCCAGCCTCATTTACTAAAACACAAAAACAAAACTCCAGGGCTCTTTCAGCACCATATGGGTTCCCCCAGACACTGGAAGTAGGTCTAGAGCCTGGAGGCTCTATTTAGGGCTACTCTGGCCAAGGAATTAATTTTCTACTGAATCCTGCTGAATCAAAGAGGAAAAGTTCTCTTCTCTGGGTATTATGTGACAGTCTGGTAACAAATAAATTCCAGTCAAGATGCCTAAAATGGCTGGAACAGAGACAAGTGCAGCTACGGATCCTAGGAAGGGGGTGGGGAGGTAGCATTACTTTTGTAGAGATGCAGGGAGAGGTACTTGGTTTGGAAAGTTAGGTATTTCTGAGTCTGATATTAGGTACATTAGGGTGAGTTGGAGGGCAAAGGTCTGTGCATCTGAGGTGGCGGTCCTGTCTGTGTTGTGGCCAGAGGGTGACAGATGCTGGCTCATGACTCGCAGGGGCCCTGAGTCTTCTAGAAAAATGGCATCTGGGCCTTTGAACGTTTTGTGGGTCTGGTTGACTTTTGACTAATAAAGTAATTAGAGGATTGATATATACAATTTGTGCCTTAGTAATTGGGCAAGAGTCACTTTTCCTTCGGGATATAAGAGATGGAGCCTCCGTTTCTGGGACTTCAAGACCATTATGCATTGGGGTTCATATATGTAGAAGTTAATTCCCTTCCTATCATCAGAGGTCTTGGGAATTTTTTCCTCTTTTCCTGAGGGGACCAGCAAAACAGCAAGGGAGTGATTAAAAGCACCCTTTTGAAAGATTCTGAGGATCAAAGCAGCTAATGTTAATGCAGACCTGGGCCAGCTGGCCAAGACATATGTTGGAGAAGATTGGTCCGGACAGCAGCATAGACTTGTACAACTGAGTGAGTATCTGGATGGGAACGTTAAATGCAATCGTAGTGTCTTTAGCTGCTCATCTGTATATGACAGTGGCATTGGCCACCGCCCCACCTCAGATCTTCAGGTGTTGCAATGAGCCTTCTGTTGGGCTGGGCAGGGGTAGATAAGAGATGTCCTGCTGAATTGTAGGGCCATAGGCTGTAAGAAATTGGCATTTAGGCCTCTTGAGTGGAAGCACAAAATTAAGGACATTAAAGGTGGCCTCCTCGTAATTTAAAAGTGGCGTTGAAGGGTAAGTTGAAGTAGGCAAGACAGCAGAAAGATAAACCAAGTAAGTGCGCAAAGCATAAATTCCAGTCCCAAGATTGGTGTGCACTTGTCCCGGGCAGCTTATCCGTCATAGTTTAAGGAAGTTCCTTGTCTCTTCCCAGGTATAGTTTGCTATATCTTCCAGAAGTAACAAATCTAAAACAAGTTTTTAAGTAGGTGATGGTGTGATGGGCATGTGAGCTGTGGTCAGCTAAGGCAGTGAAGATCATAGCAGAGGATGTAAAGATCTGAACGTGAAGGGCATTCATCAGGAGGTCACTTACCTCAGCTGGAGCCTTCTGTTTCTTCTCTAAGGTACCTGAGGCCCTTGACAGGTTCACAAGTACTTGGTCTCCAGGGTGGACACTGGGTGCTGGTGGGACTTTGTTTCCATATAATTATAAATTTTGTGCCTGGGCTTTGTTACTGTATAATTGGGTATCTTGTTATGTTTTGGCCCAGATTAGTAAGAAGCTATAAGAGCCTTGTGGCCTGAACCGTTACTGCATCAGAAGATAGAAAAAAATTTCCATACAGCATTTCGACCTGGTTTTGGGGATGTTCCAAATTCTCATGAGAGTTCTTGACGGTGAGCAGAGCCAGGGCTTACAAGTCTCTTGGCAGAGTTTTGCCAGAGTCAGTGTTAGGGTCCGGCCAGCCCTTTTCACCTTTCCAGAAGACTGAGGTCTTCATATACAGTGGAGATGGTACTTTATTTTTAAAGCCTTTGCCATCCCCTGAGTTATTTGAGACATAAAAGAGAGCCCGTTGTCACACTTAAGGGACTGGGGTAGTGCAAATCAAGGGATGATTTCTTTGAAGAGCACCTTGACTACCTCTGTAGCCTTTTCTGGGCAATAGGGAAGCCCTCAACCCAATTTGTGACAGTTTCGATGAGGACCAATGTTTGTTTAAATCCCCCACTTGGTGTCATGAAAGTAAAGTCAAATTACCAGTCCCCTCCAAGTGTGTTCCTCTCTTCTGCACAGGCTCTAACAAAGGAGGTGGTTTGGGCTTTCAGGGCTGTTGTAGGAATAGAGCAGCAAGCTTTGCAGACCTGGCAGGTGGTTGTTGCTAGCCCTGGTCCTGCGAAAATTCAAGTGACACTTGCACATGCAGCATCTCTTCCCATGTGGAAAGAACAGGAAGTGTTTTTATAGCTTCCAATTGAGTCCCTTGGGTGAGGATGAATTTGTTTTCTAGGTCCCACCAAGGTTCACACTTAGCTCTTTAAGTTTCTTTAAGGCCTTTTCTAGGACCCAAGCAAAAAGGTAGAAACTATTTCTAAAGCTTTGTGAAAAAACTACCTAAATAGATTGTTTTTCTTTCAAGATGGGATTTTTCTCCTTCAAAGGAATAAAAGAATTGGGAGTCTAGATGAAGAATAAGAAAGAAATAATCTTTGGGGTTCAGAGATTGTTAGATAGATGGAGAAACAACTTGTGTCTCCTGTAGATTGGGGGGGGGTTGTACAGGGGTCTGCACTACTGGGGAGACTGGGGTCACAGCATGGTTAACGAGGCAGAGGTCTTGCACCACCTGCTTTTCTTCTGAAGGTTTTACTACCGGGCAAGTAGGGGTGTTATAAGAAGGCTGTGTTTGCGACACCTGTCTGTGGAGCCAGTTCAGGCCTCTTCTCAGATAGGATATTGTGTTCAGTTGGGAAATTGTCTGAGGCCTGTAGTTTTATAACTACTGGTATTGTGGAATTTGCCCTCCCAGGTGTTCTCTTACACTAAAGGGAGGTCTAGCATAGTCTTAACAGGTAAAATCCACTTTAGCCTTTGCCAGAATTGAACAGCCTCTGCTTTTAATAGGCAATTTCTTCCTAATAGGGAAGTAGGACACCAAGGGACAATTAAAACTCATGGTTGAACATTTGATTTTCAAATGGAACTGGCAAAGCAGGAGTAAAAAGCTCTGACTAGGGCTCCCTTCAACCCCATTATGGGTATAGATTTGGAGGTGGGTTTACCAGAGAAGGAAGTTAAAACAGAGTAAATTGCCTTTGTTTCTAAAAGGAATTCAAATTGCTTACCCATGGTGTCCAGCGTCACCCTGAGCTCTTTGAAAGAGATGGAAATGCCCATGGACAGGGTCACTGCAGAGTTCCTGGGGTCCCTCCAGTCGTCTTCATCAGAGTAGGAGGTGAGGATTTTGGAGGGCCCAGTCCCTCAGGGCTGGGGGGACAACCATCCTCTAGTGCCACGAGTCAGGCACATTGACCACCTGACACATGGAGCAGGGCCTGGGGAGTAGCCTATATAGTCATGTGCTCCGTGTTGCTTTCTTGCTTTAAAACAGTGACCCTTTGCTCGATTGGCCTTGGGTTTCCCCTGGCCATTTTGGTGTGCTTCAAGCACTTCCAATTGAAACAGCTGGAAGTTTGGTTGGCCTTTGTTCTGGGTTCCTCTTTTAACCTCCTCCAGATCTTGAATGTTGAACACTGAAAAGGCTGTGTCCAACAATTGGGTCAGAGAGGCCTAGAGACTCCTCTGAAGGTGTTATTTGTGCCAAATATCTGGAGTTGGTTGACTAATGAGATGTTGTCCCATTAACGCCCATCCCTTCTTGGAAGATGGACCTAAGTTTGTATGTTTATGGGAACTGTTTTCTAATTGGCTATGAAAGAGAGGTGCATTTTCCTCTTTGCCCCATGCAGTCTCTCTTACTTTTTCATAGTTAATCATTTTGCTGATGTATCTTTTTATTCCCATGATAACAACAGTCATTATTTTAGACTCTATCTAGTCTACCTGCAGTATTTTAGTCCCAGTTTGGTTCTGTCAGAGAGACAGAACCTCTGTGGGGTGATTTCTTTCCCTTACTGTGGAATATTGTTCATCCACATATCTCTTGGCTTCTGTGATTCACTTTCATCTGGAATATACAGCAAATAGACCAATTGGACATCTTAGTATGAGAGGTCAAAAGCCAGGGACAAAGTTTGAAACCCATCTGCAAACCTACACCAACCTTCTAAGAATTGGTCTATATGTTATTTGCCTTGCTGGGTATCTACCACTGAAAAGGGAACCTGGACTCCAGTAATCCTGTCCTCCAGCAAACTCTCTTAGAGAAAGAATAAGCAGTGAGTTAGAAGAGTAGGAAGCTGCACACTGAGTGTGCTCTCTGGGGCTTCTGAAAGGTACGGGTAGGTGACTGGAAACTATTAGTTTCTCTGGGGAGCTAGCTGATGACGGAGTTTCCGAGCCACTTGGGAGAGATTGAACTGGTACACTGGCCTATGAATTATAAGGAGGAGGTTAAGGAGACCTCCCAGTGTGTTTTCTTACATTAAACAGATGGAAAGACCCATATTTCCATGGAAGATAGGTAGGGGTTGGGAGAGGGCTCTCAGTGATACCCATCTCCTGCATGGGGTTCTCTTTAAGGGTCCTATTTCTTGGGCCTTTGCAGAGGCATGGTTTTTTGATAGAAACTTATAAACACCTGAACAAGGATCTTAGACAACTTTCCTTTTCTTTTGAAAAATAAGTCTAATTGAAGATTAATATTAGAATTTAGACTGTTATTCCCTATTTCTCCCCAGCCCCTGGAAGCAAATTTTTATTGCAGTAGAAGGTATGTTGCTCAATTCTCAAAATGTCAGGGTCAAGCTGTTTCTGGTTATTAAGGATGCAGCCTAATGGTGAGGTATTTGGGATCAGCAGGGTGTTTCCCTTTGTGGAGCACATGGAGAGGAGAGAGAGACTGGCATCCTCCTGAGGGCATCCCTGCAGAAAGACTGAGATCTGTTGAGCTTTGGGGTATCGCTCTAGAGGTTCAAATTTCCCACCAAACATCTCTGGTGAAGTGGATAGAATTGATAGAATTTATTCTATCTCTGCATAGTGTGTGGCCCACCAGGACTCCTTAAAGACAGGATGGAGTCCCCATTCCATCTAACCAGTTGGGGAACAGTATTCCTCCCATTTACCCCAATAATTAAGGAGTTTGGCAATTTCCTTTGTAGTTCAAAGGAATAGGGAGTGGATTTGCCTATATTTGGAAGGAAAGAAGGAAGAGGCTCATGTATTCTCCAAAAGAGGAGACTATGGTTCCTGTTTGTCAGTGTGAGCTTTTCTGATGTCCAGGGGACAATCAGAAGAAAGGTGAATTGGGACGACCCCCTGAGGTTTTGGGAAAAGGGGCATGAAGCAAGTACCTTATTAACAGTCAGAGTTAAAGGCCTCCTGGGGAAAGGCCCACATGAGACTTTGATTACAGTAGGTACAAAAGGGGCAGGCTGCGGGCAGGTGGCTGCTGAACCAGGAGACCAAGTCACTGAAAGTTGTTCCCCAAAGAGAATGAGAAAATTAAAGTGTTGGAGTAGCAAAGAACCAAATTAATTTTAGAACATATACACATGGAACATAGATCTGTGGAGTGTGGAAGTATTGTTATGCCCAATAAAACCTAAACTACTCCATTACATGACTGGGTTATCCTGTCACAGTAGTTGATAAGTGATGGTCTCCCTGATGGCTTTTAACTGTTTGACCTCTGCTCGCATCAAGGAACCAAAGACACAAAGGGAAAACAAACAGAAGAGAGAGAGGAGAGAAAAACATTCCCGTAAGGGGTTTTACCTCCTGACTGGCTCACCAGAAATGTTTCTGGGGGTTGTAACTGTGTAAGGTTCTTTCTTTCCTGAACAAAGAATTCTGCAAGATGCACAGACGAAGAAGTGAAAGCACAGATGTATTAGCAAGAATATACGCCTCAGGTTGGGAAAGGGCCAATGAGAAGAGCTAAGAGTCCCCAAGAAGCCAGGTGTCAGAGTGTATGTATGGTTGTACAGGAAGGGAGCAACTCTCGGAACACCCCAAGAGCCATTAACTCCACTTGGGGATAAGACCTTCCTGTGGAAGAGGGAGTTCTTGTCCCCATGTAGACCTCTGAGGAACTGTCCTGGCGCCTGAAGTCCATTGGGTAGAGGGCCAGAGCCACAATGTACATGAGGTTGTAATTGATTATAGTGGAGTTGGGGTCACTTTGGCAGGGCTTAGCTGTTGGGGTGGTGCCCTTGGTGAGAGCGCTCTTGGCCCCCTGAAGCCTGTCATGCTTGCAGCCTCTTGTCTTTCCCAGCACTGTTCCAGCTGTCAGAACAGTGGCTCTTATGGCTTGGGGACAGCCGGCTTCCTCTTTTTCCCTCTGCCCTTCAGGGGTAAGACCTCCTCCTTCCAGGAATTTCTCCCTCTACCTTCAGCCTCACCCTGCCTCATCCACCCTCACCTGTGCAGCCATATCTCATGTTAAATCGCTTTTCAGGAAACACCTGGGTGGCCTCTTTGTTGTTTTCTGTCCATACTGTGGATAGCTGTGTCCAGGGCTTCCTTCAGCAGAGGTTTTGTTGGCGGTCACATTTTGAAAGCCATTGCTCCCATTCTTGTCCCTCAGGGACTAAGTAAGAGAATAAATGGTGACAGCGTCAGGGGTAAGCGCAGGTGGGACCATAGGGAACTCTGAGCAGTGGGCTACTTCCCTGTGTGCTTCTAGCTTCTTGGACATTGTCTTTTTTAAAACACGTTTGCTGTCTCTTCATGAGGAGTTTCCTTCTGGCTCTTTCTGTCTTTTATCCCATTTCTCTGACAAATTGTAAAATGATAATGCAAATCTGCCATCTTTGCTTCCCCGAATTCTGTCATTCACAGTCACGCGCTGATTTCCTTCCATACCTCCCTGCCCTGGTTCTCCTGCACGGACTCCTTCGGGAGCGAGTGCAGGGTGCACAGCCGGGAGATGAGAACATGGGGGTGAGGGGCGGCAGATGAGGAAAGGAAGCAGCAGTGGGAATTGCGTGACCTGCCTGGCGCCCACTGTGGGAGCAGAGCATCTCTTAGTAAACCCTTATATCCTCCACCAAAGACACTTATTTGATGCGGTGTCTGATCAAATATTTCACATATTTTAAAAAGTGGGTCATTGTTTTCTAATTGTGACCGGGAGGTTTAAAATACTCTGGTTACAGATTCTTTTATTAAAGATGCAAAAACCCAAAATATAAATACAGAGCAAAATGAAAGATGATAGAAAATAGAGAGATAGACCTTTTGCAAACGGAAAGAACGAGAGAGATAGAGGGGCGGGAGAGTGAGGGAAGGGGGCCTGAGAAAGCTCAGGTGTGTCACGTTCCATGCTCACGCCCCTGCGGAGTGCAGTCCTTAGGTGCTGCAAATGTGGACTCATAAAAATTGGAAAAGACGCCTCTCATGTATTTGCCCAAATCTGTGACTTGCATTTCACTTTTTCCTCTTTGATTTTTTTCGAACAATGTTATGTGAAGAACCAAATTTTTAAGTTTAACAAAATCAAACTTAACAAATTTGTTTGTGGGTCATTCTTTCTGTGTAGTATGTAAGATCTCTTCCTAACCCAGAGGCCCAAAAAGTTTATGCTATATTTTCTTCTGGAAATCTACTATTTTTGGTTTTACTTACATTATTATCCATTTTGAATTAATTTTTTATAAATAGTTTGATGTTGGAATTCAGGTTAAAGTTTTCTGTATGCTTGTCCAGTCATTCTAGCATTATTTGTTGAAACGATTTTCTACTGAGTTACCTGTGCAGTTTTGTAAAATAGATCAGTTACTCACACATGTGTGGGTTTATTTCTGTGCTTTCCATGCTGTGTCTATTCTCTTTCTTTTCACTGATACCCCACTTTGTTACTGCAGCTTACCAGTAGGCAGGCAAATCAGTTACTGTGGTCTCCACCATTGTTCATGTCTTGAAAATATTTGACTGTCCTTTACTTTTCCATACAGATTTTCACTGTCAGGTTCTATAAATTCACCCTAACAGGACTTTGAAAGTGATCGTATTGAATTTATGGATCAAATACGGAACTGTAGCAACACTGTCTTCCCATCCACGAACATGGCCTATCCTTCCTTTTAGTTAGCTAGTTTTTATCATATCAACTTTGTACATCTTGTTTGTTTTATACTTATGTTATGCTTTGTGTCTGTTTTATTAAAAATAGTACCTTTTTGGATTCAACTTCTATTCATTGCGAGTATATAAAAATATAACTTATTTTGGTATATTGATCTTTTCTGTGATTTTTGCAAACTCGGCTATTCTAGCTTTTTGGGGGGTAGCATCTAGGGTTTTTTATATTGACGATCATGTTGTCTTTAGAGTCAGTTCTATATTTTCCTTTTAAATCTATATGCCTATATTTTATTTGCTGTTTTTCTCAAAGCTTTTGTCTTTTTAAATGATTCTTATTTTATCTTATTAAATCCTTGCCAGTTGGCTCTGAGGATTATTAAAAGGAATTAGGCCTGAGCCTCACCAGGTAGGACGCTTGGGTAAGATTGTCAGTTCGTCTTCATTCTTCTGTCCAATCTCCATCCACAGTATGGCTCAACTTTCCTCAAGCTCCATTGACTGACCTACTCTATCCTCAGACCAGAGTGGCATGAACATGCTTGGGGTTTAAATAATCACAGAGGTTCTGATTACTAGTGGAATTACAGTGGCTGTGTTTTCCCAAGACCCTGGGGTACAGATGCACCTGATGCTTGTGAGATAGTTACCAAAGCTCTAGGATGGATTTGCTTGATGAGTTCAATTCCAATCCACGTTCAAGACGCTGTGGAGCCTTCTTCGCTCACGGTGGGAGGTCATACCTTCAAGAGCAGTCATACGACCATCTTGCATGTTTGGAGCAAAGTTTTAGGAACCTCCTCCTCTAACAGTATCTGGGCCTGAGCCCTTCATTTGATCTGTTCTGTAGTGCGGGCAGGCTTTAACCTGTCAAGCTGTGCTACAACGCGATGAGGACATTTTACAAGGATGGCTTTTGTAATAGTGATCTACTGTTTTCCTATTTCGGGTTGGTCAATGACGGGGCCACATATTTATAATGAATTCACTGGATAATGTTCATTTTCTTCTTGCACACAGTTTGTTCTGTATCAAATTAGAAACATGTCAACGTGGTTATAATTTTATAATGTGAGTCCGTACACTCTATGTATCTGTCTGTATGTTTACTTCTTTATGTCAATGGGTAATAAAACTTTTTCCAAGAGTAGGGTATACTTTCGTTCCCTTTGTCTTTTTATGTGCTTCAAAATTGTCTGCAATGGTAACCAGAAAAAAGAACAAGTACTATATGTAAAGTAGGAGAACTTTCAAAGAATATCTTTCCTGCATTCAGTCCAGGAAAAAAATATTATCTTCTTAATTTTGGGCAGACATTACTGGAATTGAGAAATTAAAGAGGGATTTTAAAACTGGTTTCCTAGAGAGAGAGAGAGAGAGAGAGAGACAGAATGCATCAATGTTGTGAATTGTCCTTTTTCTTTTTTAAACTAGGATGAAAAGGAGGAGCAAGCCTGCCCCAAAAAAGAAGTGACAGAGAAGGACAGTCCTGCAAGTGGATGGCCTCAGCCTCTGGACTCACCTCTTCCCAACCCACCCGACTTCCTCTGGCGAGTTACCTGACCTTGAGGATGATGCAGCGGCAGACGTGGGCTAATGCCCACATTCCCCATGGCCAGGGAGCTGCGGGGTCATCTGCCTGCAGGTGAGAAGGATGTCTCTGTGCTCTGCTCTGGTTGGCAGCTCAGTGGCCACCCTTGACTTCCACCACTGCGGCATAGATCTTCTGTGTCACCTGCCTTCCTTTCCTCTCTAGGGTGTGCACAGGCCACCAGGCTCTGCAGGGAAGGGCGGCTCCAGTGCCAGCTTCCCTGGTACCTTCTGAGCCCCTGCTCCCCTCTGTCCCTGACATCCTGTTGCTGAGCATGGCTTTTGCTCCTGGCCATTTTTGTAGTTAGTTCTCTATGGGTTCCTCTCTTCCTCAGCACCATTTGTTTTCTATTTGATTTCTGAATCAGCTCCTGGTATCAGGCTGAGGCAGAGCCACAGTTGGCTCTGGTCAAGCTCCAAATTGTCTTGTGTAAGATTAGGCTGCCACATAGTCCAGAGAAGCAGAGAAACCCAAGAGGATAAGAGCTGTCTGAATTTGCACGTCAGGTGCAGCCTTCTCTCTGCTGTGTCAGAAGCAGAGAGAAAAGGTGGGGAGGAGCCTCTTACTCTCCTCAGCCTCGCCTCAAGCCTCCTGCAGCGTTTCTGAATGTCTGCTGAAGCAGGCTGGGTGCAGCTGAACCACCCAAGGCCTTCAAGCCTTCAAGCCTGGTCCAGCCGACCAGACAGTTGATCCATCTGTTGGAGCAGCTGCTTTCAAACTGTCTGACCATGAGCAAGTTATCTGGCTTCAACCCTTTGTCTTCTCCACCCACTTCCCCAGGACCATAGACACAGGGCCACTATCCTCCTGCCCCTTCCCTTTTGGGACTTAGGCACATGGCCTTGGCTCTTTGATAAGATTGAAAGAGGGCAGAGAGAGCGTCTGCTTGAGGTGCAATCCTTAATTGCTGGGGAGACTGGTGCCTCAGTACCTGCCCTGACCATCTTCTGCATTTGTGTCTTGTGGTGTGGTAGGATCAAGAAAGCAGAATAGGAGCTTGGCCTGGGCTAGGAAGACAGCCAAGTAAAGGAGGGTGGACTAGGAAAGTTGGCAGCCCAAGACCACCCCCTGTGGGAGGGCACCCCATGGGTGAGGGCATTAGAACTTGGCCACAGTGGGCAGAGCTGAGTGCTCCCCTCCCGTCTCTGCACCCCTCTTTGCTCCCCACCTTCTGCATCCCCAGACTCTAAGAAGGGCTTGGATCCTGAGTATGAGCGTTGATGCGGACTGAACAGACAGCTCCCCCCCAACCCATCCCCACTTTATGCACAGAGAGCTCCAGTGGGGAGAGATTAGCCAGCTCAGAGGGAAGGTCTTCAGGTCCTCTTGTGCCCCTGTGGACTCTGTGTGTGTGTGTGTGTGTGTGTGCGCGCGCGCGCATGTGCCGGGGAGCTCAGCCTGGGAGAATAGCTTTGAATTGTCATTTCTTTCCCTGGCCTGATGCATGTTTGGGTTGTTTTCACGCTGAGGACCCAGGGACTGAGCTCATCCCGTAAGGCCCAGCTAACACCTTCACAGGTCCCTTGTGACTTTAGTAGTGGCCTTTGAGGAGTGACCACTTTTCCTACTCAGCAGGGTGGCAGATGGAAGGCTGGGGTTGGGGTGGATCCACCTCTCTCCAGGCTCCATCTGTGTCCATTCCAGAAGTCATTTCAGCTTGCTTTAACCCAAAGTTAGATGATTTGGTTATTAGTTCTGAAAGTTGGGACTGAAATGTAAAAATGCAGTGGATCCCACACACCCCGCCCCAAGGGCTTTGCTGCTCTGCCTGGAGGCAGGCAGAGGCCTTGCCCAGCCTGGGAGAGGATGGGACTCCTGGTTCTTCCAGGCCGGGCAGCTCCAGCTGGGCTGCATCTCTTGTCCTCTTCCCATTCCCACCTCTTGTGTGAACAGTGTGCGTCATGCATGCCCAGTGCTGGTGCCACCAGGCTTGGCCCTGCTGCTGTCAGTCTGTGATTCCCCGGCACAGGCTACATGCAGGTCCTTGGCTTCCTGCCATCCCAGAGACACTTCCCTTGAACCCTGATTTCCCTCTCCAGCTCCACAATCACTCTACTCCACCCCTTTAGTTTTGATTGTTCGTCTTCACACTCGCCCTCACTCACTGACTCATGTAATGTGTGCTCCCTTCCCCTCGTAAGGTGCTCACCCACTGCCAGCACCCATTTACTTCTCTATCCCCCATTTCTGGCACAAGTAAGAACATGATAAATCCTCATTGACTGAATGAATGTTTGCTTGTTGCTTTTTGTGGGAATAATTTTTGAAAAGCATAGCTGCTTGGAGAAGTCAGGGGTACCGCTGATGACCTGGCAGTGTTTTCTGTGTGGAGTAAAAGGAGGTGCGGAGCAGGAATCCCAGAGTGCAGATGAGGTTCCTTCTGCCTAGCATGACCACAAAGGGCAGCACAGATCAGGGCATGTGCCGGCCTGGACCCAGGGGATCCCTGAGCACGCTGAGATGCTGCTGGGAAGGCAGTAGAGTTGGCGTTGAGCGAGGTGGGGACAGTGAGAACTTGTGAG
Organism: Hydrochoerus hydrochaeris; assembly: GCA_004027455.1. Classification (NCBI taxonomy): domain Eukaryota; kingdom Metazoa; phylum Chordata; class Mammalia; order Rodentia; family Hydrochaeridae; genus Hydrochoerus; species Hydrochoerus hydrochaeris. The sequence goes on from PVLA01003000.1 coordinate 91,470, forward strand.
GTAGGAACAGGGAAGTGAGGGGCCAGGTGATGCAGCAGGCATGGGAGGCAGCGAGAGAGGGTTCTGGTGGTTTGCAGGCCAGTGGCAGCAGCTTGAGGCAGTGCCCGCCTGGGGCTTTGACTTTCTCTGTAACTGGGAGATGACATGGCTTGCTCACAATGGTGGTGGAGTACGGGAGCCAGATGTAAGAGTGCAGAGGACGAGATTACTACAAAAACCATCCTGAACCCTTCAATCATAATCCTTATGAAATTATAGGTTCAATTTATTTATTTAAAATGCAAGATGACATTTTGTCATTGTTGCTTTGCCTACAGCTTCATAGTTAGATCATATTTAGATCTAAATCCTAGACTGAAACTAGAGAATTTACATAAAAGTATTCAACATGGCGCTAGAAATCCATCCCAGTTATGTAAGCTACATCATAAATGACATTACTTTATGTATTAATAATACATAAAATAGGATGGGAAGAAATGGAGGAAAAGGGAGGTTACAGTTTAAGTGATGATCTTACTTTACAGGAACCAGTGTCTGTTGGATTTAAATCGTTTAAAAAAATAAAACTTCTTAAGGCTCAGTTCTAGCAACACGTTAAATCTCACTTTCAAAGTGGTCTTCCTGCTGGACTTTGAAATACACGACTGCTTCAGGAGTCCATTCCTATGCTGAAGCTTGGAGCCCTGGGACCCCATGGTGTGCAGAGGGTGACAGACCCCTTTCTTGCTCCTGAGAGCTGTAGGATTTCAGAGGGGTCCGAGTTTCTACGCACCTTGTCCTTCCATAGTTAGGAGTCGTAAAATTACCAGTAAGAAAAGGAGAAAGCATGTCCAGGTCCCTGTTTGAGAAGGGGGCTGATGCAGGTGAGATTCCTTTCTGCGGCGGCGGTTGCTGTTCCTGATAAAGATGCGAAGTTATGTCAGCACTAACCACAGCTGCCCTCAGTGCAGAAAGAGCTTTTGTTACTAATGAAGCTGCAGCAGGCTCAGTGTCTGAAGCAGATATCCTATGAGGTATTGAAAACATTTTCTTGGCCAGGTGGTGGACTGCACTTGGCCTGTGTTGATCTCCAGGCCACTACATCTGGTCAGTGATGAGATGGAAGTGTCTTTTTTTGTCCACCATGGCTTAGAGGATGTAGGACTGGCATGGGACTCAATAGACACTCTGGCAGTTTTATCAATTAGGTCACCTTGTATGCAGATAAGCAGGTAACGTTTCCCCCAACATCTTGCATGTCCCTTTCTGGCCAGGTGGAAGTCTATTCACAGTGGAGTCCTAGTGAGCCTCTTCCTCAAGAACCAGTGAGAGGTGGCAGGGAGCTGAGTACCGTGCGGAGCCAGCTTGCCGTGTACCAGCAGAAGTCACATAGAACTTCCTGGGTCTGGTTTTCTTTCTCTGTTTCTCAAACGCATCACTCTTTGGGTTTCAGAAGACAGCTGGATGTACGCCTGTCATCCCAGCAGGAAGATCACTAGTTCAAGCCCCACGTCGGCTACTTGGTGTCTCAACAAGACCCTATCTCAAAGTAAAAATTTTAAAATGGGCTGAGAGATGTAACTCAGTGTGAAGGCCCTGGACCCAGTACTTAGTACCACACGAAGAAACAGAAGATAGAGTCAGTCTTCTCTCCAGAAAGAAAGTGCCTGGTGCCTTGCTGCTTGCTCTGCTGGTGAACAGACAGACTTTTCACTGTACTTCACTCCCATCTCTTGATTCTTTGTGGGTCCCCTCTTCCTGAGCAGACAGCTTTCTGATCTTCCTTTCCTGGTATGTGGTGCTGAGTCAGGTCCTTTCGCAGAGACTTAGATTTCTGCTGACGGAGATTGTTTAGGGTCTCTCACTAGCTGCAAGGCCTTGCATTTTGTTTTTTAACCAGAAATTGGACAGAACGCAGCAAAAAATAATTTTCCAAATGAAGTGTTTTTCATCCAGCTGTGTCTGCAGACACTTCACCGTTCGGCTTAGTGTAGGAGAGGTATCTGTTTTTTTCTTGCTACGGTGGACTTTGGTGTCATCTGACTTCTGTTTTGCTCTCCTTGGTAGTCTGTCCACTTGGTAGTCTTCACTTTGAAAATCATCCGTGCATCTCCTTCCCTGCAATTTCTCCTCTGTTCAGCTGCTTTGCATGTTGTTCAGTCTCAGCTCCATTATCTTCCTGAGCCACTGCTTCTCCCAGAGGCATGTGCTCTCATTTGATTTGCCCTCTGATCTCTGCATGGACAGGCGGAGTGAGGCAGAAGCAGCTGGGGAGAGACAGACCCCCCAGGCTGCTCCTTGCCCAGGCCGCCTGCATCCCAGGCCCTCTGTGTGGCCAGCTCCCAGGGCCCTGCTGTTCCTAGCCTCATTCGTCATTCCAGCACACACACACACACACACACACACACACACACACACACACGCATGCCCCTTTGACTTCAGTGTCAGTTTTTCAACAACTTACATTCACAGATCTTGGTTTGTAGCTTTCTACTATACCCTTTCCACATTTTAATTGCTTTGGACTTTGTAACCCATTTTTGCTCCAAAGTCTCCCCTGAAACTTATTTCTGGCTCCTGGAATAGGCAGCATTTCATTGTTTGGAGACCACAGATGCCTCTCTTTTGCTTCTTTACTTATATATGATATGCTGTTGTGAGGTCCTATCAGCTCACTGCTGTAGAGCACTGGAGATTTTCCTCCCATCGAACTGGATTTGAATCCCGTTATCCACACTCTCTGTCTCCCTTCCTTTCCCTTCCTGGCCTCTGGAAAGCACTATTCACTTTTTTTTGAGGTTAACTGTTTTAGCTTCCACATTTTTAATCTGGAAAACAACGGGATTCCCCAACAGAACAGATCACCCAACATGGAGCAGGAGAGAAGGGCATCTGTACTTGCCGGCATCTCCACAGGGCACTCGTGTCCTCCTGAGAGTGCTAAGGTTAGGCTCTTTGCAGACAAGTCAGCCAAAGGAATTCAGCATTCACACGGCTGCTGGGAGCACTGGTCTTGCCTTCCATGAGGGTCGCCTCGTGGTGCAGGACAAGGGCAGAGTCGATTCTAGTGTGCATGCTGCACGGTGTCAGATGTTGTGAGGGTCTCTCTGAGTATGAATCTGCTCGTCTTCTGATGGAAAAGCCAGTTGAGACCATATCTTGGTGCCATGGTTGCATTCATTCTTCTTACATTGTCTTACATCTTCACGAGTCCTCAGTCAAAGCTTGAACCCAGCTTCTCATGGGATGTCTTTTCTCCCCTCTGGTCTGTTTCTGTTCAAGGAGTTTTTTTGTTTGTTTGTTTGTTTTACAGGGAATTGAACTCATGACCTTGCACTTGCCAGGCAAGTGCTTAAGCCACTGAGCTAAATCCCCCACCCTCAAGGAGCTCTTAAGTCCTGGTTGGAGGATCTCAGGACTCAAGGAAAGAGGTGGAAACAAGTGGTCCCAAATGTGCTGGTGTGAGTGTGTGTATGTGAGTGTTTGTGACAGAGACAAGGGGGAGAGAGAGAGAGAGAGAGAGAGAGATCTTCCTGCAGTGTGCTCCCTTCTTCCTGGCTCTGGGAGAGGCCATCTCCCTGTTTCATCACCCTTTGCTCAGTCATGCTGACAGGAGGTCATGGCCAGGAGGAGGTTGGGCTGGCGTTCACTCCAATTTTTCCCCCCTCTGACTTGTGGAAACTGGAGTGTCTGCAGTGGAAACACTGTGCTGACAAAACTTGATGAAGCTGGTTCTTAGGGCAGCTCTTTTCCAGAACACTCCAGGTTTCCCTTGATCTGGACCATGCTCCACGGTGACTTTCGCATGCAAAGATGGCAGGAGACATGTTTAGCTGGGACAGAGTCTATACAGGGAGAGACGCATGCTTGCAGGATATGTTCTTCTCTCTTTCTAAACATGCAATTCATTTTCTCTCAAAATCTAAGCTCTATTAAGTGCCTGCCTGGCAAGGGTGAGGTCATGAGTTCAATCCCCGGTACAAAAAAAAAAAAAATCTGAGCCCTATATTAAACTACCCTTAGTCTCCACTCATGTTTTTAAGAGCTCATCTTTCATGGAACCCTGGAGTATTAAGCACTGTTAAACTTAAATCTAAAAGACAAAAATAATGTCCTCCCTGAAGTACCTGGGCGAGTCTACCAATCCCCATGATAACTAGTATCACTGGCCAAGGTCAGTACTTGCTGACTAAAGTATAATGAAAATATGCTAAAGACATATCATTCAGGGATTTTCTGAGTATGGACTTTTAAGCCTTCATGTGAATATGCTATTGACCAGGTAGAGTGTACACTCTGCCATGATGCACAGACTTTACCTAAAAACATGTCTTTGCAATTCCTTAAGTAATAATGGAAAATAATTATCATTAAGATAAACATCATTTCAGATGCTATAAGTTGCCAACCCTTTTCCTAAAAGTTTCAGGTTGTTCTTGTCCTCCAGTTCAATCAGTTTTTTAAGGATAGAACTTATGCTTTAGAAGAAAATGTGACTGTGACTGTATGTGTCAGGCTCTTGGGATAAATCACTCGGGAAGCTGCAACAGACCCTGCCAGGCTGAGACTGTGAGCTAATGTCAACTGCACAGGCTGGGGGAGATGGAAGTCTTTCCTCTGCAGCCAGCGGGTGTGGGGTGGACTGCAGGCCTGTCCTTTCACTAGCCAGAGTACCTAGGAGTAGTTGATAGCATGCAAGGATCCTTGCCTCTGTGCCACAATTAATTCTCATGGTCAAGGTGCTTGGTTTCATGGAAGCAAAACTGGCTTTCACCCAATAATCTATTGAATTAATTTTTAATTTATTTTAACTTTTAGGCAGTCTGGGGTCAAAATGTGCAGTCCTCCTACCTCAGCTTCCAAGACTTCTGGGATTACAGACATGTGCCACCATGCCTGGCTTCCCTGGCATGCACTAAAATTTTTGGCATTACAAATCATTTTTACTTTGCCCTAAGCAGTAATTCTATGAATACTTCTATTTAAGCTTTATCCACAATTAAAATTTATAAAATAAAATTTTATTTGAATATATTACCCTCTCAGTATAATCTGATTTAATAAAAATCTTGATTAAAATTGATTATCTGGGCCAGGTGTGGTAGCTCATGCCTGTAATCCCAGCACTTGGGAGGCTGAGATAGGAGGATCACTGAAAGTTCAAGGCCAGCTTGGGCTACAAAGTGAGCTCAAGTCCACCCTTAACTGTACAATGAAACTTTATCTCAAAAAACACACAAAAAATTTAATAATCTGATTTCTAAACATATATTTGATTTTTTGATATTTCTTCTTGCTGACTAAATCTTGGCTAAATTTAATTAAATTTAATATTTAATTTAATACCTCCAACATAAGGGAAAATATTTAATTTAATACCTCCAACATAAGGGAAAATATTAAATTAATCAGTTTTCCAACTGTTGACATTTTAAAACAATGACTCAAAGACATTTTCAGGAAAATGGACAAGAGTCCTGGTTATTAGGAAGGACATGGGTTTATTTGACTGTGAAAATAAAGCTGGCTTCACTCCGTCTGTGACACATTCTGCTGGTGTGTGTGTGTGTGTGTGTGTGTGTGAGCATGAAATGATGATCCTCGTCTTGCCCTCCTCACAAAGTTGTGAGGGTCACAGGAGGTAGAGTTGATTGAAGTCGAAAGGGTTAGCACATCTAGATGGAAGGAAACTTTTGCAGGACAGCTGTGTGAGGAGCTGATTGGCAGGGGCCTGTCACCTGAGTTTGTCATCTGTCCTGTCTGTGTATTTATTTCTAAAGCCCAGCAGAATTGAGCAACATGAAGTATTTGCCATACCACTTTCTCCTTTCCAAGTGGCGTTACATTCTGGCGTAGTCAGAGAACTTTGGAAAAAGGAAGGGGACTTGGGGATGGGGCAGGCAGGAGGGGAGTATACCCAAAGCATGAGAGATATAAAGATAAAGGGTTAGGAAAAGAACAGAGAAAGCTTGACAGAAAAATCTGGTCAAATGTTGTCAATGAATTGAGGTATCTGTTCTGTCTCACTGTCTTTTGAAGGCTTCAGTTTTGGAGTTGGATTTTCCCTTGTTTTGGAATATGTCAGAGTGCTAAGTTTGAATTCAGGAAGGGCTGAGGCTAGGAGCAGAGCCATCCGTATGCCCAGGCCACATCTAGTCTGCAAACAGCAATATCCTATCTGCTCCAAGCCACTTTCCCGTACTCCATCTGAGTTTGACAGTGATGTTAGGAATGCTCTGCTGGAGTCCCGGGTGTAGGGCTTTCAATAAAAAGACAGGACTCTGACATCAACTCCAGGAACTTTCCAGGACAGGAAATACAGAGAGGGGAGGGAAGGGGCTAGAAGGACATGGTAGGCAGCCAGCCATCTAGGCAGTGCCCATCTCAGCTGGCAAGACACTATACTAGGTGTGGTGGAAAAGCCACTCAAAGTTTAGTTTCTATAAATGCAGAAAAGGTGTGGCAAGGGGAAGCAGAAGTGACTGGGGGGAGGAGAGCCAGGTTCTGACCCTTGATCTGTCACTAACTGGCAATGTCAGCTCAAACAACTCAACTCATTGTCTTTGATTCCCCATCTGTGTAACAAAGGGGTCGGATTAAAAGGCCTTTTCAGTCCTGAATTGTGTGATTTTTAAGAGACTATGCTGTCTTTAGTTTGAGTAAGGGGAACAAGGTGTGCAGCACAAAGACACATTGCTTCATGCGTTTTCTGTGCTTGTGGTGGGAGTGTACAGAGAAAATTAGTCACTCTACTTCCTGACCTGGTAGGTGGAGTCTATCAAAGTTTATCGATAATGAATAGCGCTTTTATCTGTTGCTTTTCATGGTTGCTTCTGTCTTTCATCCTTTGCATTAGTTGAACTACACATTCCAGTATGCACCTACAGCCCCTACAACTCTGGTCATTTAAAAAATGAGCTCTGAATGGAATCTCCTACACTGCACTTCTCTGTCTCTCTCTTGTTTTTTCTGTTCTGTTTGGTCCTTTTCCTTATTTGTTTTCATATCAGGAAAAGCTCCCTCTCAGGACTTTCAGGTGCAGAAGAAACAAAGAAACAAAGAAGATATATGTCCAGGGCATAGAGACATGGAGGTTGAGCTGATCTCAGGCTAGAGCAGCTCAGGCTTTTCTCTTTGTTTATATTCATGCTCTATGAATTGACTGTACGACTGGGGGCTTGAAGTTCTAGGATTTGCCTTCTTTCAGGTATCACTCACATCTTGGTCAAAATGCACTATTTTTGAAGAAGGCGGGGCCGTCAGTTGGGAATGCACAAGTCCAGTCCCTGGGGGCTGAATAACTGTATGGGGGATGCGAGTTTAACTGTGTTTTCCCCCTCAGCACTCGGAAGATGCCATCCCATCGTTTTCATCTATCATTGCCTTTGAGAAATCTGCCGTCAACCTACTTGTCCTTCCACTGTAAGTAGATTGTATTTTCCCTTTTTAAAAAGATTTTTTTCTTTGTCTTTGGTAATCTGAAATTTCTCTATGATGTCACTAAGTAGTTTTATTTCTGTTTATACTATTTAGGATGCAAGTTTCTTCATTCTGAAGATCTATGCCTTTCTTCAGGGACACATAAAAAAAGTTAATGTTGCACAACCATAAAATTGGCAAAAATAAAAACAATTATCAAGTGTTGGAAAAGATGTGAGAAAAATTATCATAAGCCGTTGATAAGATGTAATAACTATCACAACACTTTGGGGTGCGGTCTGGGGGTACTAGCAAGGCAGAATATTTTATGATCTATAATCAAGCAAATACGATTTTAGAAATCAGCCTAGAGAAAATGTGTAGAGAAAGGAAATATACATAAATTTGATCAATGAGTCATTATTTGAAATTGGAAAAGAGAGAGAGTTAACCAAAATATCTACAAACAGAAGAACAAATGAATCAGTTGTGGTGAAATCACAAAATCCTAAACAGCAGTTGAAATCAATGAATTACATATACTCATATTAAATAGATGAAATTTGGAAAAGAAATGAGGAATATAAATAGCAAATGGAAAGTGCAAAACGATATATAAATGTTAACAACCCTCAGTACAATATTGCATACTGCCCAGTAAGCAGAGGATACAAGGTTTCACACTTCCTCTATATTGAAGTAGGATAAAAATGATGTAAAAATAAAAGGATATCCAAAAATGTATCATCTTGGAAATAAAAAGATTACAGGAATGATTCCTGGTTTGAAGTAATAACCAAAACTAAAAACTACAATGAAAGGGTTAACAATATTAGCCAAAAACATAGAGAAATAAGTGGGAAACTTATGGTGAAAGGCCCGGGATGTCTCCAGTGATGATACAAAAGCATTTTGAATCTATTTTAGATCTGGGCTGTGACTGGCTCGTGATGGTTCTGCCCTGGGGGACAAAGAAGGAACCAGAGCATAGTGCTGCCCCAAACTGTCCCTTCAGCAGGCAGGAGACAGAAGAAGACTATAGGATGTTGTAGACTGAGGATGGATGTGAAACAAGCAGGAGGAGGGTGGGGAAACTCAGGAACAGGACAGCGCAGGCAAAAGGAGCAGTCTTGCGCTGAGAGCGGTGAGGCCAAGTGCAGGCAATGCCCAAAGCCCCTGAGGCTCTGTGTCCTTGAGGGACAGCCAGGTCTGGCCAAGCACAAAGCAAGCGCAAACTCGAGCCACGCCAGAGGAGTCGTGTTCACAGTATGGGGCTGGGGTGAGAGGCGATTCCGGAGAGCAGGGAGGAAAACCGACCGACTCAGAAAGCCATTTCCTCAGAAAGAGAAGTCAGTCCCAGCACTGTGCATGGCAGCGGGAGGGTGCGGCCACAGTGTCCCAGCTTTCTTCCTGCCTTGGAAGTGCCAGAACAAAGTCGGGGTGTTTGATCATTGCAGAACCTTCAGCTAGATAGAAATGGTCCTCTTGCCTAAACCAGGTGCTAAATGAACAACAAACCATGGCAGCCCCTACTGTGAACAGTTTGCAGTGGGGGATGCTCGAGGCCATGCATCGCTAGGGACACCACCAGACAGAGTGGGGATGGCATGGGAACACGTGGCGGAACCGTGGTACAGGAGACACACTCCTGGCCCAGCCCGCCAGACCAGGAAGGAAGCTCGTCATTCCATCAGCCTCTTTCGGTTTTGGCCGTGCCGGGCCACGTACTCAGAGCTGGAGAGGGCTGTGCCTTTTAGGCCCTCTGGGAGACCTGGGCTCGTCCTGGAAGGGAGGGGAGGGAAGCACCGTGTGTATTAACTCATACGACAGTTGGCTGTTAGCCCGTAATGTCAATAACCCCAAATTACTCAATTCTCTGTTTGTCTGTTATGGAAATAAAACCTTTGGGGGATGGACCAAGCATCTCTGGAAATTACTTGAAGCTGGTGGATAGCTAAACATAGTGTGCCTGGGACACTGTAACTAAGATGCATATTTTGTCTTTAAAGATTGGTCTGGGGAGCCCTCCCTAGTAGGTACTGTGGGGACTGCCTGGAGCTCCAAGAGCTGGCAAGGCTACGTATGTCCCTGAGTGGGGATTCACAGCCCTAGCACTTGGTGCATGGCCGTCCCATCAGGATACCCTTCATGGCTGTGTGAAAACAGTCCTGCACCCAGACTTACCCTGTTAAATGGGGTCCTTCGGGGGCCCCTCGGCAGAAAGTCCTGGCTCCCTGGGTTTGCTAATTTCCATGGTATGAATGCCGTCGCTGTGCTGATGCCAAGCTGTGAGTATGCTGCCCCGAGGCTGGTGCCGGCTCATCGCCACAGACGACGAAAGGGAGTTGGCTGTGCACCTGTGGGCCACTTGGGAAGGAGAGTTCACACCAAAATGGTGCTCTGTAAATGTGCGAAGGCCCTAGTAAAAGCAAATACAAAATGAATTCAAGGGGAGGGGATTCAGACAGGGTCTCACTAGGTAGCCCAGGCTGGCCTTGATGTTGCAGTGATCCTCCTGCCTCAGCCTCCCAAACGCTAGGATTTCAGGTGCACCTTACTGCACCTGGCTTTAAAACCACTTTTTAAGTAAACAGGACTCTAAGGATCATACCAAGTATTCTGAACTCTTGATTCCTTTGGGTTCCTCAGCGGGGCCAGGACTGCTTTTCTTTCAGATACTGGTGCTATGGTGACGCTCACCAGAGGATCATGGGCCCCACACTGGAAGCCACTTTCAGGTGGCTGAGCTGATGGTCAAGGAAAAAGAGCAGATGTGAAGTCTCTTGAATTTGGGGGAGGAAATACTGAAATTTAGACTGGTGACATAAGATTTTTTATGGTTATTAACATTAATGAAAAGAAGAAAGTTGTTCAAAAGATGAAGAAAGGAGGGGCTGGGGGTTTAGCTCAGTGGCATAAGCACCTGTCAGGCAAGCACAAGGTCATGAGTTTGATCCCTGGTACCAAAATAAAATAAAATGAAATAAAAGTGCCCGTTGGGAGGATGCTTGATTCCATATTTTAGGGCAGAGAAAAAATCAGAACCAGTCTGTGAATTCCAGATGTTAGAAGAAATCAGTGTTGCTTTAGGCACCAGAGAATCACAAACACATCACAATGCAAAAAAGATGACAGCCTCGCTGGAGAAGCACACTCGGGCGGGCGTCTGAGCCGATCCATCCGCTGGAAAGGCTGTGTGCTGATTCGCCGGAAGGCCTGCACTTCCACTGTCATGGCTGTTTTCAAATGCAGACTTCATGCTTTCTATAAGGGGAGGGACTGAGGAGTGTGACAGTCAGTGGGGCACCCCGGAGGTTTCCCTGAGCCCAGAGAGCTCTGGGAGGTGCTTTCCTTGCTAGAAAAGGACATGAGCAGGTTGGCGAGTCAGGGTTTTGATGATGCCAAGGATGCGCTGGAGCAGCTGCCGTCCTCTCCGAGGCGTGAGCAACGTGCCTTCCTCGGTTCTTCCCAAGTGGTTGCAGTGTGGCCCCACCTGACCATGGGCTGCGATGTCACAGCCAGCACCATACACTGCTCTGGTTCCTTGAGCTGCTCACGGCCATCTGTTCAACTGTGGCGCACACTGTGAGGGCCTCTGTCTATTCCGCACTGGTTACTGTGCGTCTCTGTGTCTCAGTGACAAGAGAAGTGAGCTGCTCCTCCACGGTGGGACTCTGCCTGCCTCTCTGCAACTGGAGAAAACCCTGCGGAGCCCAGCAAGTGTGTAGGTCAGCGATGAGCGGAAAACACAGACAGCAACAGCAAACAGAAAGAAGTGTGCTGGTGAAAGAGTGAGTCTCAGTTAGTTTAGAAGTAGAAGGATGTCAGGTGTGTGGGCCAGGCCCCTGGGGAGCTGAGGCAGGACCCTGTGGTCAAGTCAGCAAGATCTGGTCTCAAAATAAGAAATAAGGGGCTGGGGTTTATTTCAGTGGCTGAAGTGCTTGCCTGGCAAGCGCAAGGTCATGAGTTGGATCCCTGATAATAAATAAATAAATAATAAATAATAATAAATAAATAAATAGAAAAAGAAAAAAGCACTAGGGATATATCGCACTATGAGGGATCTGTGGTTCAATCCTCAGTACTGGTGGGGAAACAGGAAAAGGAGAAAGGCACAGGGGAAATAGGATGTAATAATATAAAGCTCACATTTATATATCCAAGATTTTTAAAATTAAGGAAGTATGGGAAATAAGTGACAAAAAATAAAATAATGAGAGATAAGATTGACTATGACTATCTGAGAAAAAAAGATGCTTTTGTACAAAGTACAAAAATCAAGGCAAAAGGCAGATCGATACCATGTCAGCTGATGTCTGTATGAACTAAGTGTATGAAAAAGTGAAAATGCCCAGTGCGGTGTTACTGGCTGCAATCGCAGCTGATTGTTTGCAGGGTCCAAGTCTCGAATTCGTACTGTGGTTACATTAAGTTGGAGAAAACCAACCAGCAAGGTTGGTCACTGGTGCAAAACCAGCGGGGGGCAGAGGGGCAGGGGCACTGCCACGGGGAGGGGTGTGGGGCAGAGCAGGGTCGGGAGGAGCCGAGGTAGGAGGGTCCGAGCCATGCAGATTTCCAGTCCTGAGGGCCCCGGGTGGTCAGTGTCCGCTCTGTGCCGGGCCTGCTGAGCCTCCTTGGCTGTCATTTGAGGCCGTGCTTTGGGACTCCCTAGTTGAACCGGGTTTGTGCTGACTGACCAGCCAGGTGCTCTAGACACACTGTCCTGTCCCTAACACCTGCAAAGGGTGTACAAGGCCCCCGAGAGACAACCTGGCAGCCCCCATCAGGGAGCACCCCTCTTCCTTGGCTCCTGACATTGCTGAGACCCCACTCTGGAACTGTTGAAGGCACTTGTGAGGGGAGAGAGCAGGAACATCAGAAGGCATGGATGTAGGGGCCTGGCCACCACTTCCCACCTTTCTGGTTGTGGACATCGCCAGGAAGCCAGAAAAGGCCGACTTCAGCAGCCCCACGGAGACTCCCAGAAGCAACTTACAGGGTGTCTTGAGGAGTCCCAGTGCTTCCCTCACAGGTTGGGCCTCAAAGTCAGATAAACGCTGTCCAGTTTCTGTGGTCACTTCCACATGCGCTTTACCCCCTTCTACCACCCCTGCGTCTCTCCTGTACTGTCCCTCCTTGCTCAGACCCGTTCGCCATGTGCTCGCTGAGACCGACCTGGGTCCTCCTGCTCTGGCCGTGGCCACTGAACCCCAGCCCTCCTCCTTGCTCCTCTGTGGGTCCTGGCTTCCCGGCACGACAGTCTGGGTCATCTCCTGCTTGAGGCTTTGCCACTGGCATGAACTGTGATACAAGCACCGCACTCACCAGCTCTTGTTATGGGGTTGGATCTCTCCATTTTCTTATTTTGTCTGAGTTAGTTATTCACTGACAGTGGTTTTATTCCGAGGGTCCCATAGGTTTCCATAAGGACAGGTGGGATTGTTGGAGGGAGAAGTGTCCCCAGCAGCATCATGCGGGTTTGTGACACAGTGACTGACATTGTGAAAAGATTCTGTAGTGCTACAGGCCTCTGAAAGAACACAGGCTCTAGCATTTATAAATCCCAGCGTATCTGATTCACAAGACGCTGACTCCAGAGAGGGCGAGGCATCTGCCCTTGGCTCTCACTCAGTTGTGCTGGCAGCCACCCTTCCCTGCCCAGAGTTCAGGAAGCTTCCTGTCGTGAGGAACAATGTCACGAGTACAGACTGAGTACAGACGGGGGTGGGCAGAGGGTCAGGAAAATCACGCAGGAGGCTGTTGTGGGTCCGGGAAGAATGGGCAGGGATGCAGTCTGGCTGTTGGAGTAGTAGAATTTTATCTGCTGGACATCAAGTTAGTTTCCTCACCTGCAAATGTCAGGGAGAGGCTCCCACTGCTGCCCTGACCAGGATGTCACTTAGGGAAGTCACCCTGGGGAGGTGTGCAGCCCTGGTGGATCAGCAAGGACGGATGCGGGAGGGCAAGGTGGGAGCGGGACCGTGTTTGTGGAGTTAGTATTTCATTGTAGAGTTTGAGACAGGTGTTCATCATGTCAAGACTCAGCCCCAGGAAGGTTCTGGAGATGTGTGTGGCACAAATAGGACACCTGGAGACGCAGACCAGAAAGGCCACAAACACGGTGGGTTCAGCCTGCAGATCAAGAGCCATAGTGAAGGGAGGTGGTGGTCACGGGTGAGGCAGGGGGGCACAGCTGTCGTATAGTACAGTCAGGTTCCCATCCTGGGCACCATGTTCTGGGCACGCAGGGTCGGCTCAGAGGCAAGGAGAGCTGTGCTCTCAGGGAGCCTCAGCAGGGCTGCATGGGGCGCACTCGCTCCAGGCCCTAACAGTGCTTAGGGCACTAACAGCTCTGCACACGTGGGCTGTGGGATGTGCTCAGGGTTCCCAGCACACAGATGGCGCAGACCATTCTGCTCCACTGATGAGTGACAAGGCTTCCTTTGCACACCCTACCAGGCACTGATAAGAGAGCAGGCTGTTTTATTCAGTCATATCTTAGAGACAGTGTCTTGCAGGTGAGAGGGGCAAAGTTTGGGGACCTACTCGCAGTCACATGGCTGTCTATAGGACCCGAGGTTCTGACAGCCATGCATGCTCTTCTCTTTTGCCTCCATCTCCTGGTAACTCTCAGTGAGCCCCAACTTCCTGGTACCAGTGGCAAGGCTGGCAGTGCCTGGCAGCAGGGATGGCTGGTCCCTGCTTTGCTGTCCTCTCCCTGTGGCTATGGCCAATGTTTCTGCAGGCCATGTGACCAGGGATGGCTACTGAGGAATTACAGGTGCTTATAGGGAAAGGGGTATGACTCAGCCACACTAGACCATCAAAGCCAGGAGGGTAAGACCAGAGGTCAGAGGCCACCATTTTAGAAGGGACTCTGTGATGATAAAACCCACATTCTCAATCCTTTTTCTGTGTATGATGCATCCTGATCCTTGGGTTTGTACCACTACTCATTCATCCTAATAAAAAATGGCCCCATTTATATTGGTTTAATTTGGAGACATATAGCTTTATTGTGCGAGTTTTATAAAAGAAACAAATGAGCTTCAAATGTTGACGAGTTGCCCCCGAGTTCCTACCTAGTGAGGGGGGGCGGGGTTGTACCTAGCGCCTGAGCCTCTGGCTGTCTTGCCTTCCGTGTGGCCTTGCTCTCCTCCAGCGCTCTGGTGCTGCCGCCTGGCTGGTCGTGAGCTCAGTGACTCATGGCACTGTGGGTCTACCGTCCTGTGTTTTTGAGCTGACCACATCCTGCAGCTGGACTCTTCTTTCCCAAACAGTTTCCCAACACTAGGGGCACCCCCAAGTGTTCAGAGTGTGGCTTTTTGGGAAATGGAACAACTCTCCTTCCAGCTGGACCCACTCCACTGCAGAAAGCTAGGAGTGTCCCAAACTGCTATTTGCTGGGTGAATGTCTCTTTCCTACCCATTAAAAATAGGTTTACTGTGTGTTGTGTCGGTCACATGTATTAGCATGTATTATTTAGGTTATGTTAGACTGAAGTAACACACCCACCCAAAGTGATCAGTGCTTAAACCACATCATCAAAAATTGTGCCTCAGCTCAGCTGAGGGTTTGTGGGTTTACTAAGCACCCCCTCTCCCTGCAGCCACTGAAACGTCTAGGATGACAGAGACCCTGCCACCCCAGAACAGGGTCCAGCGTCACCATTGTCCTCCTTCTCAGCCGAGTGGGGAGGGGAGACTATGAAGAACACAGGGAAGGCTTCTGTGGCCACACCAGAAGCACAGAGCACTTCTGACATCCCGTCTGCTGGCGGGAAGCTCCACGCACGAGGGAGGAGAGCACGGCAGCCCCCTGTACCCCTGAGGAGCAGACAGATTTTGGTGCATGATGCACTCTTTTCACTCTGATAAGTGATAGTCTGATAGTGATTGTGTACATTTAACTGCCCTTTTCAGTTTGCTTCCTTCTGTATTTTCCAGGGCTCTATTTAAACGTATTTATAATTTTGAGCTTTACAGTATTTATTCTTAAAGTCTTCTATGGAAGGATTCAGAAAGGAAAGGAAGTAATTGATACAAACAATAATACAAGCAGCAGGACAGGAGAGGACAGCATGTAGAGTTACTGTGCTCCTTCTGTCCCCTGATGTGAGGGTCAGTGGCCCGGCAGCGGCTGGCTTTCATTCTAAGAAAAGGCTTCTATTTGGGCTACACTCGCCAACAGTGCGTGGGTCTCGGGCCTCACCTTGGGGACTGCTCCTGTCACACAGGCTTCCTGTGATGGGAGAGGTAACCTGCAGCCCTTCTGTGACTTGGACACATTGGAGGACAGACGCTGACGAAAGTGGCATCTGTGCTTATCTGGAACTCCAGTTTTGGATTTTCTTCCAGGAAGACAGAGAAAGTAGAAGTCACTACTTCTATAAACATTTTGTGTAATTAGAACATTAAATGCAGTGACTCCTTCCTTTACCTTTAGATGTGATTCACCTTAAGACTTGAATAAAGATTTCTTTTTTTTTTTTTTTCTGTTGGTACCAGGATGGAACTCACAACCACATACTTGCAAGGCAGGTGCTTATGCCACTGAGCTAAATCCTCAGCCCTGAATAAAGATTTCTTGATTTGAATTTCATAATGAAACCTGCCAAATTATTAAAAATTCATATGATGGGATAATAGGTGAAAAATATGTGAAAAAATAAGTGCAAACTTTGTTATGATTGAAGGAATAGTCTCAAGATTTATTCTACAAATGAGGAAAGCAAGGCTGAAGCAAAGCGGGGGGACGCGGAGCACTGACTTAGGAGCGAGCCTGGTTTCTGCACAGAGCAGCGCCTGCCCGGCATCTCAGGAGGCTGGCGGTGAAGCTGGCAGGCGTGTGTCGGTGCTGCTCTGTCCCCTAAGATCCAGCCAACTCTTTCACAGTACAGAGTCACATTACTGCTTTCTGGGGAAGAATACTCCTGGAATTCCCGCATGAAAAGGTTTGTGTGTGACAGAATAGTCTCCTTTTCTTCCAAATGTCAAAAGAAGCAAATGAAGGAAAACACCACTTTTGTAAAACTGGAGACAGATTTAAGATATGGGTTTCACAAAATGAGACCCCTGCAAAGGCCACTGAAATCGGCTCAGAAGCTGCCCAGGAAGGTGAGTAGAAAGGCTGCCCGGGTCCTGCAGATGTCTCTCCTGTGGGCTCCAGAGACACAGCCAAACACGTTTCTTGCATATAGAGGGGGCTGGCGGACCTGGAAAGACAGGGTGGAGACTGAGTGGAAACCAGAGGGGTGGGAGAGGGAAGACAAGAAAATCACCGCGAGTAGCAAGCAATGGCAAATCTCAGAAAACAAAGACTACAAGAATAGGTAGTCCTGACTATCCAACGAGTTCAAAATGCCAAGAAAAAATTGAAAATAACTAACCTAGTATCCTTGGAAAGATAGATTTTAAAAGTTAGCAAAAATTTATCAGATTAAAAAATAGCAGCAAGACTTGCCATGTAATATGTGAACATTGCAATTTGATATTTC
This sequence comes from Hydrochoerus hydrochaeris, assembly GCA_004027455.1. Classification (NCBI taxonomy): domain Eukaryota; kingdom Metazoa; phylum Chordata; class Mammalia; order Rodentia; family Hydrochaeridae; genus Hydrochoerus; species Hydrochoerus hydrochaeris. The sequence goes on from PVLA01003000.1 coordinate 108,368, forward strand.
CCAGGAGTTAGACAGAAAACTCTAAGGAATTAGTTTCTATCGTGAAGGAAAATTACCAAGTAGAAATGCAAAGGCTGAAGGGAGGAAATAGAAGTGAGCTGTCCAAAAGAAACACAAGAAATAAAAGAAAAGTTCAATACAAAGCACCCCATAACATCCTCGCTTTTCTTTCCATTAGTAAATTCCATCCATCAGTCAGTGTTGGTCAGGGTTCTGGCCCAAGGAGGGAGGGTGGGTTACAGGTCTGCTTGGACCCCCTCTGTCTTGTAGAGCTTCAGGGAAGGAAATGCATAAAAAAGTAAACAACAAACTGAAATTTTTACAAAGATAGCACACAAATTTCATAGCAGAAGAAAAGTCAGTTACAGTTGTGATATTGCTAAATGTAAAGAGGCTCAACTAACCTAGTAAGAGAAAAGATGTTCCAGTTAGACACAGAGCAATGTGAACAGAAGAAAACATCTGAATCAGTGTTTCAAATAGGCTGAAGATAGACTAATATTCCACTTCAAAAGAAGAAGGAAAAAGATCACAATGTTTATATCAAATAAGAATATTGGTGCCAACACATGCGAAAAGAGACTGCTTTTTTATTTTAAAGAGAATAAAACAAAACAGAACAAAGCAGATAAGAGTAAAACAATGCAAATAGCACAAGATTTCAGAACAAGACAACAGGAAGTCAACAGTGGCTACCATAATGTCTCTTGTTTTCTTTGAACTATTTCTCCATACCGTCACACACAATGTTAATACAAATCAACATAGTATAAAAGCAATCAAAACAAAAGAATGGGAGCTTTATGAGCTTTCAAAACCAGACACTAAGAAATCAATTGTGGCTTCCATAATGTCTCTTGTTTTCTTCAAAATAGCTGTCCATACCTTCATACATATTGAAATCAAATAATTGAAACAGACTAGAACCAACCAAAGCCAAGAATAAAAGCATTATTGGACTTCAAAACAAAAGCCTACACTGTTACTGCTTTGATGGAATTTATGATATGAGGGAAATAATAACAAAAACAAAGTAGGCAAAACAACCGTAACAGATCGCTTTCCTCAACTCTGAGGAAAAACTTCAAAAATCTGGGCAAAAGAAAAATATTTTTAGAAAAATGTAATTTATAAAAACTGATCCCAGAAGAGTAAGGAACATGACCACCATTTCAATAGAATAAATGGAGCTACACAGTGCTATCCCTGGAGCATGCCAGTCACCAAGCTGGTGTGCTTTTGACTGTACCTCTATGCAGTCTTTCCACGTAATTCACATGTGCTAGGTTTGAATGAAAAAAAAATCCTTCTGAATATTATTTCTAGAAATTATACTATGGATTCTAAAACCTGAAAAGTTTTTTCATAAATTCACCACCACGTAGATATCTTCAGTCGACTCATATCCAAGCAGAAGGCATTATTTTTCTCAATATTTTCCTCTTGCATTTACAAACTAGAAATTTGCAATCCCCTTTCAGTTTGGAGAGCTGATCCGTGACTACGGCCTCTGAGATCTAGCACCCCCCTGTTCTGGACTCCACCATCCCTTCTCTCTCTAGAGACTCCTATCAGGTATTGCAGGAGGAAGTGTGCAAAATACTGTTTGAGAAACACAGTTCTGGTGATAAGTATTTGTGCAACAGCCAACTTTTCACTATCTGCTTAACCTTTACAAAGCTTCTTTGTAAGTTTTCTCCCAGAAAGGAAGGATGCCTTTGGGTCAACTTTTTTCTCAAGGTGCTGATGTGATGTTGAAGGAGTAAAAATGTACAGACTCCTGCTAATAACTTAAAACTTTGTGTCTAAATGTGATTTGGAAGGGAAGAGTAGAAATAAGATGTTAGCAGATTAACATGGAGATACATACGAGCCCTGAATAAAACAGGACTCATTAGCAGATGATTAATGAAACTACACAGCTGCATATTGTCTTATATGGCTCTTTTATATTAAAAAGAAACAGTTCCGACAGCCACAGGCACAGGCACAGGCCTCATCACCGGGAATACTCAGGCAGATGAGCCAGGAAGACCTGGGCTGCATGGCTGAGAAAGTGAACGCTCACCCTGCCCGGGCCAGGGGCTTTGCAGACACCCCGTGTCCTCCACCCTGCTCTGGCGGCGCACTCAGCTCTCCCTGCCTGGATGGTTGGAGGAGCCGCCCTTGGGCTCCTGAGATCTGACAGACAGCGCTAGTCCTCCCTGTGATGGGCTCTTTCTGCAGCTTGTGCATCCGCAAGGTACTTCTGTCTTCCCCTCCAGTTCATGAACTTTGTACGAACTTAAATCTTAAATCAGCGGTGGGCAAGTTGCAGGGTGGCAAGAGGCTTTGGAGCCATATAGCTGAGGTATTAGTCTCAGCACATCCCAGTTCTTCAGTTCTGAGATACTGACCATGCCACTTAAATCACTGAGCTGAAGTTTCCTCATCTGTTTCATAAGAAATGTTATCTGCTCAAGAGGGGGATTTCAAGGATTGTAAGCAATGCTGCAAAGAGTTCAGCACAGGTCCCGATACCCATGGCTGCACAACAAATGATAACAGCCATAGTAGGTATTCAAGTACTAGTTATGTAACAGTGTTTGCGGAGCCCTGCTCTGTGGCGGGGCTTCAGGGCACAGGCAGGACTAACACACGTCTCTCGGTTCTTAGGGAGTTTCACTTTAGTGGGGGGATTTACATGGGCAGTTTTACTTGGCACCCAGATGACCTATCTGCGCAGGGGTGAGGTTTTTATTCAGTGGCCACCCCATGGGGACAGCCATTTACTGGGAACGGAGACTCCGCCCATACATTTGTGATTGCACCCTGCCAAGCCACCCACACAGCAGCCCACGGGCAGCAGCTTTTAAATGGAAATCGTCAAAGCCCTTTCTGAGAGAAATAACTGAAGATGTGCTCTTGTTGACTTGTGCCAGATAACCACTCCGGGGCCCTGTGACTGCGGTGGGAAGGATGCGCCGGTCGAAGCCAGCGCTCTCCGGGAATTGAGTTATAAGGCTGTGTGTGGGCTGAGCTCAGGACGCTCGCCCTGCTCATCTTCCTGAACTGCCGCTGAGGATCACAAGTGCGACAGTAAGCATGGAGTAAATGCAGCATCCACAGAGCTGATATCACTTACATTGAATACATTTTCATAGTTTATGTCATTTTATGGGACACTGTCCTCATTACTGATCGCAGATCTCAACTTTCTGGTGTTCTTGGCTTCAGCATGACTCCACAAAGAATCAGTCAAAGCCTCTCTACAGCGCCGCTGATGCTTTGCGGAAAACCACCCCACCCACCGCCTTGCTGTCGCATAGCTGCAGTGTTCAAACTAATAAAATTTTCACCTTAAACTCCTTGAAATCAAATATGTTACAGGACCCTTGGAAACAGAGCCAAGCGAATGTGTCCGTGTGCACATGCGTGTGTCTCACGATCGCAGGTCCCCGGACGTCCCGAGGTCCGCATTTGCAGGCTGCAGACGCGCGGGTATGATGGTGCAGCTCTGCCTGGCTCCAGAGCTCGGGCACCTGAGAGGCTGCGGTGGACGCACCCGCAAGGCCCACAGGCTTGAGACCGAAGGGGCACCGCGTCAGTCAGAGTCCAGTGGCGGCCAGCATCCCACTCGAGGCACCAAGCAGGGCTGCCCGGGCTCCAGGCTGCAGCCTGCTTGCTCTAGTCAGGGCTGGGCCTGACTGGACGAGACCCCCGCAGAGTGACGAGCAGTCGGCAGCGCGCAGTCTGCGTCTCAGACATCAGCCCCCGCCAGAAGCTCCCTCCCCAGAGACGCCGACATGACGTCCGACCCAAACTGCCATAAGAATTAACTGCCACCAAGCGAGCTTTGATTTCATGTACACTGAAACAGTTTTTCAGTTGTGGAAATAGTATAGTTTCTAGAGCCTGTAGACTGAGTGGGTTACGATGCCCTAAGTGAAACACAATGATTTGTTAAGCCATAATAATGAAATGTCATCCTTTCCAGTTTCAAATGAATACACATTTTATTTCCCAAAGACTTCTCTCTCCAAATAAATAGCCATTAGAGGGAGCTCTGGTTGCAGTTTAAAAACGAAATTACCCTCAATTGAAAACGCTAACTCAGAACTCCGGTTTCCCTGTTTTCACAGCCGTGTGCGTGCGTGGCTCTGGGTGTCTTAGTGGCGCTGGAGATTGAACCTAAGGCCGTAGGCATGTTAGGCAAGTGCTCCACCACTGAGCTGCTCCCCAGTCCTCTTCCCATTTTCTTTTGAGACAGTCTCAGCAAGTCTCTCAGGCTGGTCTCAAACCTGTGATCCTCCTGTCTCAGCCTCTCAAGTACACAAGATCACAAAAGTGAGCCATCACGCCTTGTTCAAAGTGAATATATATTTTAAAACTCTGAGAAAATGAAGTGTCCTTTGATGATCCTGTCTGTATGCTGGAACTGGGTGAGACCAAACTCATTTCAAGGAGTATGGAGTTCGCAAGATGCAGAGGCGAAGCCAACAGGCTCCTAGGTTTGAGTTTCAGGGAGGCTGTGGACAGCTGAGGGCCCGATGCTTCCCTCTCTCCCAGCCCCTGCCTTTCTGAAGTGACAAAGTCACGCTGAAGCCTGTAGACATTTCACAGGGGACTGGAGAATTCTATGTGAAGTAAAATTTTAAAAAGTTTCTTAAAGTTTTCTTGAAAACGTTCACTTCTTCACTGCTGGTGCTTCCGAGAGGCTTATTTTAACCATGTTCTCAGTAAGGCGGAGAGTGCACCCACCCCAGCTCTGCTGGGAGGTCCTGGGCTGCCCTGAGATCTATGGGGATGGAGCCGTCCCTGTCTAGAGAGATGGCATGGAAGTCCTAATGTGCCCCCAAGTCTTCCTGCCTGATGTCCCCAGGTTGGTGCTGCCACAGTGACAGCAGTGACTCACACTTACCATCATGTCATATTGCAAAGGCAGAGTCCGTCTTGGGTGGCATAAGGTGCGTTCAAAGACGCTGTCATGGGGCGCTGCTTCATCATAAGTCATTCTGCAAACGGGATGCCAATTTGACACAAGGAAAATCACTGCAGAAGAGAAACGCTCCATGGGTTCTTCATGGGCTGATGAGGAGAGAGCAGGACTTCAGTGACCACCAACACATCCACCCAGGGAGCGCTCAGCCCCATCTACACCAAACCAGGCGGACAGCATAGAGGACCGTGGCAGTTTGGGAAGAGAAGATGCTGCGGAGCTGAGTCCTCACCCAGATGACAGACAAGCTCTGCTCAAAGGACTGTGGCCCAACAGGCAGAAGGGCACGCAGAAGGTAAAAGGCCCTGGGAGACCCCGTTTCTGTGCTGTCAGCACCAATGCTTAGCCGCATTCCCTGTGGAGACTGTCGTTACTGTGAGCTGCAGCATTCACTGGCTGGTTCATTATAATACTAGATCATCAACGAGTCAGCCTGCTCAGAAAGAAAAATAAAACAGTTCAACAAGTAGACCAAAACAAAACCAGTAAACTCATTTTTGTATCAATGTTTTACCTTTAGCAAAACAGTGCCATCCATTATGTTAAACTTGTTTATCTGAATTAAAGCAGTTCTGTAGTTTTGCTTCTGGATGATTATTCTGAAAATGCATCAAGGGAAGAAAATTCATCTGGTGTTTGCCTTCGCTCCAGACTCACTGTGGCTGTTGAGAGTCCTCTTGGCCCGGCCTTACCCCTCTATCTGATCTCACACCCTTCCTGCTCTATAACCCTGCTGCCTGCTAGGTGGAAGGAAAAGAGAAAATGCTAAGGTCCACAGAAAAGTTCTGGCAAGTAGTGAAGACATTTGTAGGTCACTGGGAATGGCTAAGTTGCGCTTACTCTGCACGTCGTCATTTCTGGCCACAGCACAGGATTCCACAGCAGACAGCTGGTGAATATTGCTTTGAGCTCCTTTTGCTGGCTTGGCCCTAACTCAACAGTCCTGACACACTGAAATGTTAAGAAAAGGATATGCAGAGAGGTGTTTAGCAAATCTTAGAATGAGAGGAAGACTCCGCACCTTCTCTGCACCTCCAAGTGGTGGGGTGAGGTCAAGAGGGAGGAAGAACCAGGGGCCACAGTTTGAGGGGACGCCCTCTCTACTCATCTCCATTTTAGGAGCAGAATCTCTCTCTCCATTTCACTGCCTTTGTTCTTTCCCATTCTTAACCTTGTTGATAACTTTTATATTGAACTTTTGCTAAGTGAGGTGGTTAATCTTATCATGAGAGTGTTGTCTCAGAACTTTCACCCTCCCAGGAAGAAGCTGGGGGTGAGTCCTGCAGCCCTCACCCCTCAGGAATGGGACTGGTTCCTGTGGATGGAGTAGGTGACCAAGGAAAGAGGCCTGGGTGTCCTCCAGGAATTGCGTGTGGTCAGAGGGAATAGTGAAGCATTCCTGACGCTCTATCTTCAGGACTCCAGAGGGTCATGTAACACGGAAACACTTTGAAACACAGTGACAGAGTTAGACAGTGTGGTCTCATTTGAATTTCGCTATATTGTGTGGTTGGAATTATGATATTCATTTTGAAGTTAAGAAAACCAAGTCTTGAGGTTAGGAGATATGTGAAGGTCATACTTTTGCCCCAGATCCATGTGACATCCAGGCTTGTTGGTCTTCTGTCCACCCTACTTCCCAGCCTTCCCCATTCTCTACTGCTGCCTCCCAAACTGCCCATCTACATGCCTTGCTGGCTTCCCTGGGTCCATCTGACGGATGGCACTCAGGTCAGAGAGGCAGAGCTGGGGCACAGCTTGAATTCTGTGACAGGGACATGTTGGCCATGGTCTACATCCATGACCAGGTAGGCAGCAAAGCACTCTTCTCACCCCACATCTGCACAATTCAGCTGCTCATTTTAGAAGATTGCCAAGGACCAGAGAGAGCACTGACATCTGAGAAGTATCCTGCAAACCCATCCTGCCAAACTATGTGGTGACTCAGAGGTTAAAGCTCCATCATTAACTTTTTAAGCATCTGCCTTAGTTACTTTTTACTCATTGCTGAGAAAATACCTGATGCCCAACATAAAAGAAGGAAAGGTTTATTTTTTATAGTTCTTCGAGGTTTCAGTCCATACTCAGTTGGCTCCAAGGCAGGCTGGCATTGTGGAGCCGTGGTTCATGGCCACTGCAAGCAGCTAAATGTGAACCAGCAAGAGTGAGAGAAACACACCTTCTTCCTGCTGTTACATCATATCCTGGCTCCACCCCTGGACAGGTGAAACACTCACACCACCAATCCAAGTGCTAGACAATGAACCAATCACAAATGCTAGATTTGGTAGAGTCCATAATTGCATGAAGCTTGGGGACCACTGACACAAACCATGACAATATCCATCTAAAGCTTGCCATCTCAATGAAGCAATGCAGTGGGGGATTCATTTCCAGGGGATACAGGGCTGTGGATTCTAAAGGATTGAGACAGAAGGTGTCCAGGTATCTCCAACTGAGCACAGTCTAACAAAAGGCAACAGGATCTCATTCCTCCTCGCAAAGCCTTGTGAGATCAGTGAGCCTCCACCTTGCAGGAAGTGACCTGCACAGGGTCTCACATTTGGCTAGTGCATGACACTGTGAGGTTCTGGGCCAGCCCTCAGGTTGTGACATCTATCCTGGAGGATGTGCTCTGCCTGCATGTGCCTCTAGGACATGGGAATCCTAGGCCCCAAAGTTAAGATCACACCCAGTTCCAGCAGAAGAGCAGCAGCCCCTACTGCTGAGCAGACAGACACCTGTGCTTGTGATCAAGTGGAGAGTCCTATCCTAACATCAGCTTTTCCAGACTCTTACAGCCTTAGGGTTCCAAGAAATGACCCCATGCTACTTTAGATTTCTGCTATATAAAGGAAATCTAGAAAAACTAGACATTAGACTTTTGGGCAAATAGGGTGTATTGAAGACATTTGTTCATCTCCATTGTCCCTTGAAGCCCTAGTAAGATAGCTGCAAAGAAATGATAAATAAAGTGAGTGTAAATGCCAGAACTCCTGTGTCAAGGGAAACATCCTAAAGACTATGAAATATGAAACTTCTTAATTAAAACACAAGGAAAAGTAATTACTGTATGAAATAAAGTAACAGAAACTTAGGAATTGAGGAGGGAGGAAGTTTGGGGTCTTGAGACAAGAAGCAGCCCTGAGAGGGAGAAGATCTTGGCTGGGCAGATCTAGGCGAGTGTGTGAGGGAGGCTTCGCCAGGTGGCTTCAGCCCAGTGAGTGAAGACTCGGAAAACCTTGGGACTCATCTCTGACATCTCCGGGTCCCTGCTCTGCTCAAGTCACTTGCTGGCCCCAGTTAATCTCTCAGTGTTTGTGCTACTCGCCAGGCTGGTGCTGGCACATGGGAAGGCAGGGAGAGACCAGAAAGGAGGCAGCCAAGCAGAGCAGGCTGGAGCCCACCGAACAGACCTCAGGGCCCATGCAAAGGAAGTAGGTGAATTCTCCTCAGGCCCCTGGTTCCAGAATCTTCACCAGGGCCTCCTGGGTAAGTAAGGGTGCTCAAGGGGAGGAAGGGAAAGGCTGCTCTGTGTGGAGGAGAAGAGGGGTGAGCAGAGGAGGCGGGGGAACAAACAGGGAGATCCTCGGGCGACTGTAGAGTAGTGGAGAGACCTGCCAGGACGGCAGGTGACCCTGTCACACTCTCACGGGGTTCTTCAGCTCCTCCTGTGAGGTGAACATGTTCATCTTCCCTGTTTTACAGATCAGAAGAGTTTTGGGGTCTTGTCTCATACGATATAGCTAGAATGGGACTCAAGAAAATTTATATCCAACTGTGTGTTAATCAAAAGTTATCTACAATTTATATTCTGATTTTGTTCATTTAAAATCTTTGTATCTCTAGGGGCCTTTCCACCATCGCAAAATTTTGCAATTTGATGAAAGATTAATGGGCTCCCAGGTCCCCTTCCTCGTTCCTGTGGCCTTCCCTACCACAGCAGATGGTGAGGTGTTCCTACATCTGCCATGCTGTGAAGTTGGGGTGATCCAGCACAAATCAGGGGCCAAGACAGACTCCACATGTCTGTGTTTCAAGTAACTTCTCTGCCTTGGGCCTCAGACCTCTTGGTCAAGTAGGTCGAGTATTCACCTTTATCCCTCTTTCTCTCTAGGCTGAGCTGTAGGAGAATGGACAAGAACTATGTGTGGTTCGACTCTTAATTTCTCACAAACACCCGTGTCAACTGCAAATTCCTGTCATCATTGAATGGGTTGAACTTTGCCTCCTTATAGATAATAAATCCATCTTCCCTGTTACCTGAGTTTGCTGGGAAGTGGATGGGAAATAGAACTCCCACCTATGAAGGCTTACCAACAATTCTTTCCCTCAATGTAAGTCCCCAAAATTGCACAGCAGGACATCTTGGCACAAGTTCCGTGCACAGAGCAGCCCCAGGCCAGACCCCGCTCTGGGGTTCTGCTCCTCAGCAGCACAGTGTTCTCCCTCTGGCAATGCCATCTTTGCACAGAAGGGAGTCCATGTAGCTTCCTGGTGACTGGCTGGCTCAGGTTGTCCAGTGAGGTTTAATTTCTCAATGACTGGATGCCACCCTGGATGCTGAACAACAATATACTAAGGGATTTAGGCCCTTCCTGGGCCTCCAACACAGGGGAGCTCATTCCACACGCCCATCTAGAAGAACAAGGAAAAGGCACGGATCTCAGGGGAAGAGATGTGGGTGACTGTCTGCTGGACAGGCCCACAAACATCTGTCGGAAGGGCCAGCTCTGCAGGATTCGTCTCCTTCCCCGGAGACCAGGAGCCTCCAGATTTGACGTCTGGTCAAGAGAGGCTTCGCTAATTGGCTCCTGCTGCCAGCGCTCTGGGCATCAGGTTGTGGGTCCCACAGCCCCTGCTGCTTCCCTGGTCTGAGAAACTCAAGGACTAAACAGGGACCAAAATGCACAGTAGGTACTGTGAAATGGGAAGAAACTGTTCAAAAAGAAAGAAGAACTAGGGCAGAGGAAAGGGGAAAAGAAGAAAGGGAATTGGGGGCGGGGGATGACTAACGGCCAGGGATTTAGCTCAGCAGCGTAAGCACTGCCTAGCAAGCATGAGGTCGTGAGTTTGATCCCTGGTACCCCCCCCCCAAAAAAAACGATTACAAATGGATAAAAGGGAAACAAAGCTTTGTAAATAGGGAGGGGAAGATAGATTGAAGGGAGGAAAAGTGATTGGGGAAAACAGAGAAATCAAAATATATCATGTACGCCTACAATTTCCCTATGAAGAATATGATCATCATGCGCATCTAAAATGTATCAGTAAGCTTAGTTATATGTTAAAAATAACGAAAATACCCGCCCCAGCTCCACCGGGGCCGATCAGGTCCCCCGTGGCCGGGCCTCTGCACCTGTCACCGTCGCTATCTGGTCTTCAGAGCCGGCCGAGGGTTATGTCCTTCTGGACTTGCACAGGGAACTGCAGAGACAGACCAAGAGACGCCCAAAAATTCACGTGAAAAGTGCAGGGTGAAACCAGCTCTGCAGAGTGAACTTGATCCAAACCAGAGAAAAAGAAGGTAAAAGCAAAAAGAAAAGTACACGCCTCGTCGGGGAGAGGCGGCTACTGGGGTGTGAAGTCACCCTGAGGTTCCCCCACCCTCCACATCTCGCGGGATTCCGCGAGAAGTCTTACCGGATCCCGGGAAATATTTGGCGCTGCTCTGGGATCTTGTACACATGTCTCGCTCAGCTCCCAGCAGCTGTGCCGCACCCCCTTCCCCTGTGACACTAGCAGGCTGCACAGGTGGGCGGTTTGGCCCTGGGGACATTCATACCATGCCCTGGGCCTAAAGCGCCTTCTCTTGCCTGCAGCTCTCGGCCCTGCACCCAGGGAGAGAGCTCTCGGCAGCTTGGCGCTCTGGGCCCAGTGGCAGAGGTGGACCTGGCTTGCCTGCCCCTACCCTCAGCTGGGGACACGCAGGCCGCCCAGGCAGCTCCTGAGCACCACTGTTCCCGGGAAGGCAGCAGGTCCTGAAGAGGAAGCAATGCGCTAGGTCCAGTCCAGAAGGGAGGAGGCCACATTCATGGGGCCCTGGTGCCGGGTTCCTGCGCACGGAGGGAGGCAACCGGGGACTTCTCAGGTCAGGGGGCACAGGCCACGCTGCAAGTCCACACCCCTACCCCACTCTGCTGCAGGCTCAGCCTCTCCTCCACATGGAGTAAATGCTGAAATACTGTTCTTTTGAGGGACACCCAGCAATTATCTGGGCCCAGATGGGACCAGGTCTGACCCTGGACCGAGGTCAGCCTAGGCCTCAAGCTTCCTTCCTGCCCCCAAAACTTCCTGTCTGCACCTGATTCCCTGCTTGCCTGTGCCCCAGGCCTGACTCCCTGCCCCCACATGGCAGTGTTCCTGAATTCTCCCAAAACAAGAACCACTCAAGTCCTGGGGGGCTCATCCCAAAGCCCAAGAAACCTAAAGCATTACACACACACGCGCACACACACACACACACACACACACACACACACACCCCGGGAGCGTGAGGCCAGGGGATGAGGTGACAAAGCTCTGGTCTCTGAGATGCATGTGGATGCTCTCAGCATTGGAGCTTCCAGTGAGAGACAAGCAGCTTCAAGGCCACAGAGTTCCAGGCCTTGAAACAGCCAATGCTTGGGCCTTGAAAGAGCGCCGGCCTGGGTCCTGTTGGGGAAAGCACTCCTCCGATTCTTTGGACTTGCAGGGGATTAGCTGTGAGCAGCCCTGCAGGTTCAGAAAGAACTACATCAAAGTTGTTATGGTTTGTGTCCCCCTGAGCTTCATGTGGTCATAGGGTGTTTTCAGAGGTAGCTGAATCTAGAGTGTGTGATGCTGGGATTAAGGGTGTGTGATTACTAAATCGGTCCACTGACCAATTTGGCCCTGCCCTAACCCCAGCAGTCTGGAGGCCGAAAGTTGCTCTTAAGCTCTCCTGTTGTTTTGCTGTCTTGTGCTGCCATGAACTGTTGCCCCTCTGCCATTCCACCCTGCCTGGGAGCCAGCTGATTAGGGACTGAAACCTCCACAAACTGTGAGCTAAATAAACTTTTCCTTCCTTCATGTTGAGTGTCAGGTATTTTATCTCAGTAATGAGAGAAAAGAAATTAAGACCAAGATATACCATTAAGGGGACTAAATCCAGGATTTTAGGTAAAACATGGGATCTTGATGGTATACACTTCTCACTCTCCAAAAACTGATAAATTGATAGCAAAATTTTTTTAATGGGATTAACTATAATAACAAAGAACATGCAGTCTGTTCTTTGCACAGAGACTTCACAAATTTTTGGAAGACAGAATGCAAGCAAGGAGGAACAGATTAGCACTGCAGAGCATGCATGGTGCCTGGCAGCAGCAGATGGGGCACAGCTACTGACAAGCAATTGCCCACACTCAGAAACCTTGCTAGGAGTTTGCACCCTGAGAATACCTGCAGCTCGAAAATCCCTTAAAGGTGGAATCTAGAAAATAGTGAGAACTTGTGTGGCTGCATAATGTGGTCTCACCTGACTCATTTTGGAAAAATACTGACCTGAGTGGACATGAGGCCATTAATGACCTCACATTTCCCACTGAATGTGTGCACTCATATAGCTCAGTACAGAAATTATATGGGAAAAATTGTTTATAAAAACATAAACACAAATTGTAAAAGTACTCTATTCTGTCTAGGAGAGAAAGAGTCAGGGATGTAGGAGGTGAATCAGTCCTCAAGAAGGAATTTACAGTGTAAGGTGCTGGGCTCTAAAATTGACATACCAAGAAATGAGCATAGACATACAATTCATAGATACTGATATCAAACACTGAGGTAGTTCTTTAACCACACACAAATTCACGCACACACACACACACACACATGCTGGCACTCACACACACACACAGAACTTTGGTAATTTCTACTAAACAGCCAATGGAGAACTCTGGTTTATAGGTCCATGTGAGATAACAGAGAGCAGGGCTGCTCCCCAACTATTTTTAGGGAGGTAGCTTAACTTTAATATGCAAAACTCTCAGGAAAGCACGAGCAAAGGAACTTTTAACTTCTGCTTGTTTCTTCTGGCTGTTAGCAATACAGCTACTGGCGGCTGTAAAAATGCGTGTGCTCTGTTGGACAGCGCCGCTGGAGACGGAGGTCTTCTTCCCATGGGGCAGCCCTCCAGGGCTGTGAAGCTCACTGGGCTGCACCCAGGCACCCACACGTGCCCTTCTCTGCTCCACACCAAGCTCCCTGTCTTCTCTGAGCTCAGCACCCTGCACCGTGCACTCACCTGTCATCAGGACTGATGCTCTTCATGGTGCAGACACCAAGGTGATGCGCACACAGCCACGGCTCTGCTCAGAGGGGGAATCCTCTCAGACTGCTCTGTCTTTCCTAATTTGTTCTCATGTTCTGCTTCTCTCTCTCTCTCTCTCTCTCTCTCTCTCTCTCTCTCTCTCTCTCTCTTTCTCTCTCTGTCTCTTTCTCTTTCTGTCTCTCTCTCTCCATCTTTTGTCCTTTTGTCCATTAGTTTTCTTTCTTCCTTCCTTCTTGCGATCACCTTGCATTGCCCAGGCTGATCTTAAAGTCATGGTCTCAAGCAATTCTCCTGCTTGAGAAATTCTCCAGCCTTTGAGTAGTTGGAACTATAGATGTACACCACCACCATTCCCAGCTTAACTCTGAACTTTCAAAGTCTTCACGTCAAGACATCTGTAAGAAAAATAAGCTGACCTCTTGACTAATTCTGATGGTTTTCCATGGCCAAACTTTAATGAAGTTTTATGCTCTTGAGTGTACCAAGATGTAGTCCTATCATACATGAAAAAGAACTCTCCATGGAGCTACAGAATTGCCTCTAGTCCCCTTGTTCATGTAACTGGATGTGAATCTGCTGTCTCAGCCTCACTTTTCTCCCCCACCCTGCAACCTCTCTGCCCTGCCCCACCAGGCACCTGTCCAAAGGCCATAGCACAGCATCCTCGGGTCCATGTCTGGGCTCTGCCTGTTTCCCTGTGTCCTCTGCTCTCATCTCCTGCACACCCTGTGGGCACAGGGAAAACATCAGCTCTGCCAGACACTTGGTTCAGCCCTCACAGACAGAATCAATGTCTTCCTCTCTGGTCCCATCTGCTCCACCCATGTTGTATTCTGCACACATTGCTGCTGTCACCTAGAGCCTGCTGTTGTGTCTCTTTCTGCCATGAGATCGTGGACTTCCTGAGAGAAGAGGCCATGAACCTTCACATTTTCCTGTACAGTGAGTTTCCACTTGAACACCACTGCTTCCCTAACCCACTGCCCCAGTCCCACACCCAATCATCTCACATCGCTCCTCCAGATCTCACTGAGATTCGGTCAGACTCATCCCTGCCCCTTCTCAAGGGCTCCTCTCTCAGGTCTCCCCTGCCATGTCTAGCATCATTGTCTATCCAGATGCTCAGTCCTGAAGGTAAAAGTTATCCTCGACTCCACCTCCTCTGTGTTGTCCCTGCCAATCTGATTGGCATCACTGTGATGAACTGACTACCCCGAGGCTGCACCTGTCCGAAGGCACAAGGCTTGTGGCTCATGGTTCTGGGGGTGCAGCCTTCCTGCTGGAGAATCCTGAGGTGGCTAGTGACAGGAAGTGCATGTGCATGTCTCTCTTCTGGTCTTTCTCCCTCTTCTTACAGAACCACCAGTGTTCACAAGGGGAGTCCACCCTGAGGATCTCACCACTGTTTGGCTAAGTTTCTGAGATAAATCTCAGCTTGGGGACAGGTGCAGACCACGGCACTCCCTAATCATCAACCAAACATCTGTCTCCTACCTGCTCCCTAAATACCCACAAATCCTTGTGTCTCCTCATTCCTGTGCCCGCACCTCAGGGCACCACCCTCTCTGCCTGCACATCTGCAGTCTGCTGCCAGTGTCTAAAAAAGTATCTGGCAGCAGCAGACACCAACGACGGGCCCTGAATGGACAGATCAGCTGCTGTAGCCAGGCAACCTTATGCCTGCTTGGCCGTGTTGAAGGGAGTCGCGGCTGTCTGAAAGTGCTCACCCCTTCCTGAATTCTGGGATTGAAGAGGCACCTTTAGCAGTCATGTGAGCGACATCTCTCATTCCCATCCAAGATGTACACCCTTAGGTGCACTGTGTGGCCGAGGAGTCCCTTGTTCCAGCTTAGAGAGGCGGGGTGATTCTCCCAGGTCGCTAGAATGGTTGGGAACAAAGGCACGGGTCAAGGCAGCCAGACTCCTACGCCTGCCCAGTGGCCACACTTGGTCTCTTGCTCCTGGAGCAGGTGTCTTCTACCCCATGGGAAGCTCGCTGCTCACGCATTGGCCTGGTGAGGACGACTGCCAGCCGGCAAAGCTAGGTCCAAACCTCGGAACTACTGCTGGCCAGAGGCCTGACCCTCATCACAGCAGCCTGGGAGCTGTGCAGAGGGGCAAGGGATGTCCAGAATGTGGCAACTGGGGCTCTTCTGCCTCAGTGCCACCCACAGTCCTGGCTACCTTGCTCTGTCCTTCTCTTACTTTCTGGACACCAGAACTGCTAGCGATGCAGAACTGCAGTCGACAAGATCTACTTGGTCAGGGAAGAAAATTCAGAATTGCAGTGACCACAGGAAGAGGGAAGAATTGCTGCCGTCAGCTTCGATGCCAGCAAATGGGCTGCTATGAGCACAGGCAAGGGGAGGGGAGCCCAGGTGGCACTGCAGGTGGCCTGGGCTCTGAGTGGCTCTGGCTTCCTTAGCTGACCTGGGGACAGTGCTGTGGAAACAGTAAGGTGTCACCCACAGTGTTCAAACCCCTTTCTGCAGCTGCGACAGAATCCAGAGGCTGGGTAATTTAAGAAGAACTGAGGGTTATTATCACACAGGCCTGAGACCGAGACACCCAGGAGCACAGCGCTGGTACCTGGTGAGGGCCTCTCTGCTGTGTCGACAGGCTGGAGGGTGGAGAGCATCACACGCCGATCTTTGATTTATTTCCTAGTTATAGATTGGGTAAGTCTATGAAGTGTTTCTAAGTAGATTTATTCATAAATGGAATTCCCAGTTCTGTGGTATAATTTGAGATTCATAGCTGCAGTGTTCTAGCCTAAAACTATAAACATCACGGGCAAACAGAAAGCACCATTAGTACTTTACACATGAGTTCAGGTAAATGGAGTTTTGTCTATATAATTCCAATTGCTTCAAATTAAACCAAAATAAATGAATTCGTGAGGGAGCTCTCTGAAACGCCGACGTTCACAATGGCGTCTTCCTAAAAAGCCTGTTGACTGTACAATCCACTTTGTTAAATTTCAGAAAGAGATTGAGTTTAACTAGACCTTTGAAAGAATGCTAAAATATTAAAGGTAAATACTCTCCATAGGGAAACCAAATAGCTGCTCAAGGGATGTGCCGCGCCCCTGGCTTTCGATGTGCTGAAGAGAGGGAGCGGGGCTGGTTGAGCCCAGCCTGAGACCCAGTCAGGGGGGCTCAGCACATTAAGTTCCTTCTCTTTGAATTCACTTTGCTGAACAATAAAAGTGTGGGTGAAGAATTGAGAGAATAACGTACACAAAATTGTCAGGCAGTGTTAGTTTTCTCCTCTGGTGACACATTAACCTTCTGCTAGTTTAGTTTCTTACTCTGTGATCCTTCGGGATTGTCACATCGCACCCTGCTCTGTGGATTAATGTGTAGTCCGCTTCCAATCCCAGATAGAGGTGAAGCTTCAGTGTTTGAAAGTGGCTTACTTTGAACATCGGCATCATGCACTGATGTTTGTCAGGGCTTTCCAGTTGGTAAAGAGGTAGCCAGATGTTTAAAAACACTGCAAGGCCTGTACTCCCTACAGAATAAATGGACAGGGTTGGGGGTTTAGCTCAGTGGTATAAGTGCCTGTTTGGCAAACACGAGGTTGTGAGTTCAATCCCCGGTATCAAAAACAAAACAAAACAATGGACAAAATGACCTTGCTTCTGGGCTAGGAAGAGATCCCATGTCACACATTTGTAGCATGACTTTTTAATTTTCTGACAAATAGTTTTTTTCTTTTTTTCAAATATGTTGTTATCCTTCAACTAATTTAGTAAATAATTTGGCTCTTTTTACAAATGAAGAAACGGAGACACAGAGGCATCACTAGTATCTTTCCTGCAGAACCCAAGGCTGCATAGAATACTCTGTCCTCATTCTAACAGGGCCAAGGACAAAAACCATATGATCATCTCAATAGATGCAGAAAAAGCTTTTGGCAAAGTCCAGCACCCAGTCATGATGAAAGCTCTACAGAAAATTGGGATAGATGGTATTTATCTCAATCTGATAAAAGCCATCTATGTCAAATCAGTAACCAATCATATCAAATGGATAAAAACTGAAAGCTTTCACTCTAAAATTAGCAATAAGGCAAGGATGTCCACTGTCTCCAACTTTATTCAATATAGTTCTGGAAACCTTAACCAGAGCACTAAGGCAAGAGAAAGAAATAAAAGAAATGACTATAGGAAAGGAAGAAGTTAAATTATCATTATTTGGGGATGGCATGATACTCTATAGTGAAGAGCCCAAAAATTCCACTAAAAGATTACTAGGCCTAATAAGCAAATTTAGCAGTGTAGCTGGACACAAAGTTAGCACTCAAAAATCAATAGCCTTCTTGTACACAAATAACAAACTCACTGAGAGAGAAAGTAGGGAAATAACATCTTTCACAATAGCATCTAAAAAAAAAAAAAAGAAATACCTAGGAATCAATCTCACAAAGGATGTAAAAGACTTCTACATTGAAAGCAATACTACTCTGAAAAAGGAGAGACATGCCTTGCTCTTGGGTAGGAAAAACTAATATAGTGAAAATGGCCTTACTTTTGAAACTGTTATACAGATGTAATGCAGTTCAGATCAAAATTCTAGCATATCTCACAGAATTAGGGAAAATAATCCCAAAATTCATTTGGAACCAGAAGAGACCTAGAATAGCAAAGGTAATTCTAGGCAACAAAGGCAAGGCAGGAGGCATCACAATCTTTGACTTGGAATTATACTATAAAGCTACTATGATAAAAGCAGCATAATACTGGCAATAAAACAGACCCAAAGATCAATGGAACAGATTAGAAGATGCAGAAATAACTTCAGATATACTTAACTACCTTATCTATGACTAAGGAGCTAACACCTTCACTGAAAGAAGGATAGCTTCTTTAATAAATGGTGCTGGAAAACTGGCTTTGCACTTGCCAGACATTAAAATTGGTTCCATATCTTTCACCATGCAGTAAACTAAAATTTGAAATGGATCAGAGATCTAAATATTAAAACAGAAATATTAAATATGCTGGAAGACAGAATAGGTAAAATTCTTGAAGACATTGATGTAGGCAAAGACTTTATGAATGAAACCCTGATCACACAAGAATTATCACAAAGACTCAACAACTGGGATCTCACCCTACTGAAAAGCTTTTTCACAGCAAGAGAAACTACCAACAGAGCGAAGAGACAATCCGTTGTGCAGGAAAAAAAATGTTTGCCAGCTGTACCTCAGACAATCTATCTGAGGATTAATACTGAGAACATATGAAGAACTTAAAAAAATCAGACCTCCCAAATTCAGAGATTCAATCCAAAAATGAGTATCTGAGATGAACACACACTTCTCAGATGAATACATACAAACTGCAAACAAATATATGCAGAACTGTTCGGCACCACTGGTAATCCGAGAGGTGCAAATTAAAACAATGCTGAATCTCATCTCAATCTGGAAAGAATGGCTATTACAAAGAAATAAACCAGTAACAAATGCTGCAGGGGTTCTGGGGGACAAGGAAGCCTTCTCCACAGTTGATGGGGGTGTAGACTGGTGCAACCACTGTGGAAATCAGTGTGGAATTTCTCAAAAACCTAGGCTTAGAGACCCCATTTGACCCAGCTATTTCTCTGCTGGATATTTTCCCAGAAGAATTAAAAACAGCATACCACAGCGGTCTATGTACGTCTGTGTTTATACAAGCACAATGCACAATAGCAAAATCTTGAAAACAACCCAAATGCCCGTCAACCAAAGGATGGATAAAAAAAGACGTGGGTTTTTTTTTACATGTATACGATGGAGCATTAGTCATAAAAAGGGTATGCTGGAGACTTGTATTGGTAGGTGGATGCAGCTCAAGTTCACATTCCTAAGTAAAGTGAGCTGCACTCACATGAATAAACATCCTATTGTTCGTGAGAAACCAAAAGAAAAAACAAGATATTATAAATGTGTATTAATTCTGGAAATAATGTCATGTTAGCCTTCCAAAGGTTTTCTTCATTTTCAAAATTGTTTTAATGATTTCAAGTTTTTTGGATTTTAATATTAATTTTAGAAAAGCCTGTCAATTAAAAAAACTAGAATTTTCATTAGAATTAGATTATTAGATCAGTGTTTGGAAAATTGTTATCCTCAGTGTTTCACCTTAAAATGTTTCTTGAAATCTTTAATTTCCCTATAATGTTTTCTAGTTTTCAACCTTGTAAATTTTGTGACTGGTTTTGCAAATTTCCCTTTGGAATAAAAGGAAGAATTGAGATTATTGGTACCACCCATCTGAGATTTCCCATTGACTCTTCTAAGCATAAGATCATCTTTGCCTTCTTAAATCATCTCAGGATTATACTGCAGGTCAAGCTACTTCTAAACATAGGGTTATCTACATCCTCTGGAGTGGAGTCTTCATGAATCGTAATCCTTTGCCAGCCCCACTTATCTCTGTATACGGCTAATAAACAGTGGCTGCTCCGGGAGCCAGGAGGTCGGGTACAGTGACACTGACTTCCCAGCCATTGTTGGAGTAAGATACTTGTCTCTGTTTTCTATTTTTCTCGTGGCATTCTAGAGACAGACAATCGGGACCCTTGCCGGGTTCCCGATATTGACTATTGGGGTTCTTGGCCGGGTTCCCGATATTGGTTATTGGGGTTCTTGGCTGGGTTCCCCATATTGACTATTGGCGTTCTTGGCTGGGCTCCCCATATTGACTATCAGGACTCTTGGCCTGGTTCCCAATGGTGCTGTGCCCTTTTCCTGGGTATCTGCAGTGTCTGCGCAGATTTGCTTCATGGCAATGTCACCAACAGCCGTGAACCTATTACCAGGTGCTCCTAGGTAACCATCTGCCCATGTGTGCTGCATTCTTTCAGGATCTTTAACTGTTCACAGTACATTACCAGTAATTATTTCATTATAAATGTATTAGTTAGACCATTTCTGCCTGCATTTACTACTCTTGGGAATCCTTTATTCTCAGACCTTTTAAGAACTTCAGGTTCCTAACATAAAGCAAATTAAATCAGATTAGTTAGAGATGGCTGCTGGTGCATTAAGAATGGTCCTCAGTTGCAAATGTGTTTTGGTATTTAGAAGCCTTTTGATCATTATTATACATTAACAGTAAACGTAAATGTATTATTAATGAAGCTTTGGAATCAAGAATTTCCAGTCAGTACTTAGTTCACAGAAGTTAATGAAGTAATATCACTCTCTAACTCCAAGATAAAGTAATTTAGAAGATACTGGCAGATATATATAGATGTTCTTGGATCAATTCTGGTTTCTCCCAAAGGGAAAAACACTATAAAGATAGAAGAAACTCATTACTTTCAGACAAGCATGAAAAGTTTCCCAGTAGCCCAACAATGTAATATGGTCCACTCTCGCCTGGGTTTCCATCTGGACTCTGCCAGGCAATATTGGAGAAGAAAAGACATTAAACACCCTTAGCTGATAGCATTTTCAAAAGATGCTGGTACGCTTCCCTACCGACTGTTATAAAAAGACAAAATCTTCCTGCAGAGTAGAAACTTATTTGTGGGATTCAGAAAGATACATGACATGACTTTGAACAATATTTCCAAAACATAAAATAGCAGTAATTTTTAAATTTAATAACCATATGTTACAGTAAGAAAATCTAGGCAATAGTATATATGAAACAAAAACTCAGTTTGACATTAAATTCTGTAAAATTGATTTTTTCTTTTCTTCTGTGATATTGTAACAATCTTTAAAATTAATGTTTAAATTAAATTTTTAGTTCAATATTACATATCATTGATAATTCTCATTATGAAACTCTATTTTACCTGAAATCAACAAAGCTACTCTAATTTTATTTTGTTTCACACAAAACGGTATCTTCTTCCATGCTTCCACTTTGTATGCATGTGGATTTTCCTCTAGACAACATAGAAAAAGTCCAGCTTTTATTCAATTCATAATCTACATCATTTAACTGGCATGCTTTGATTGTCTTAATATGGTGAGAAACTCATAAATACTGTGAACGAATTAAGATCTACCATCTTGCTGGCTGTTTTCTATTTGTTCCATTTCTTCTTTTTTCTCCTTTTCTGCCTTGGCTGCATTTAATTGAGCATTTTATGATGCTAATTTATCACCACTGTTGACTTAATGCTATGGCCTTTTTAAATGTTTTTAGAGGTTGACTTAGGATGTTCATTTTATTTTTTTTAATTTTAATTTTTTATTTTAAAGAGGATAAAACAGAATAAAACCAATCAAAACAAACCAGTGCAAGAGACACAGGACTTCAAAACATTATGAAATCAACAATATTTACCATAATGCCTTTTGATGTCTTCAAAATAGTTGCAGATAACTTTGGACATAGTAAAAATCGAACAGAACAGAATAGAAACAATAAAAACCAACCAATGAATGCAATAAAGGACTTCAAAACAAGCCCATAATAAATCCAAAGTTGCCACCATAATATATCTTGCTATCTTTGAAACAACTGCTTCTGCTTTCGGATTTGACATAATCAAACAAAACAAAAGAAAATAAAACCCAGCCCAACAAAACAATGCAAGTGCTATAGGGCTTTGAAAACAAGACCATAGGAAATCAACAATGGCTACAACCCTCAGAAAGAGATGCCTCCCAGCTGCCACACTGTACCGCTATCCTCTGAACCTGTGATGAGACCGCTGGCCCTAGACCTGCAGTGCTAGTGACACACCAGAGCACCACAGGCATCCGATGGCATTTCACCTCCATAGCTATCATCACAGCCTGTGTTTCTCCAGATAAGCCTGTCGCTTATGGCTGTGGGGTGGGGGGTGTTCGTACTGCTTGTTTGCCAGCCTGCGCTCTGGAAGAGGCTGGAGTCTTCCTGTTCCAGTGTGGCAGCAGCCCACGAATGGCACTGGTTCCCAGACTGGGCTTGCTTCCTGGTGTAGGATGTTCATTTTAAAAACGTGACTCTAGCTCCACATAATATCACACCACTTTGTGCACAGTGTAAGAATCTGATGGTGGCGTATTTTCAGGGCTGCCACCCAAAGGCTATGCTATTTTGTCACACATCTTACTTTAACATATACTACAGAATCTACAGAATATTGTTATAAATTACCACTTTAAACAGATTTTAAGAAAGAGTACGATTAAAAACAAGTATCTTTAGCCAGGGATATAGCTCAGTGGCACAGTGCCTGCTGCTAAGTGCGAGGTCATGAGTTCGATTCCCCATATCAAAAAAAAAAGAAAGATTTATTTTCCTTCTTTTATTTCTTTTTAGTGATCCTCACTGAGAACTTTTTAATGCTTCCTCTGCTTGAAGAGCTTTCTTTAACATTTCCTTTAGAGTAAGCCAACTGACAATAAATTTCTTCCATTTTTGTTTAAGAAAGTATTCATGTTTTGCCTTTGAAGGATATTTTTGGGACTAGAGAATTTTGCATTAGAAGTTTTTTAATCTCAGCAGAGTAAAGAGGTCACTCAACCACCCTCTGGGTTGCGGGCCTCCTGATGAGAGCTGGGTGTAGTTTCAATCCTTATTCCCTTACAGGTTAGTTGTCTTTTTCTCTGGGCACCTTCTTTGTCTTCAGTTTTCAGCAATTCGATTATGATGTGTTTTGGGGTTTTGTTTTGATATGTATAGGCTTGTACTGCCTGGCAATTTCTAAACTTCTGAGATGTGTGGTTTGGTGTCTGTGGCTAATTTTAGAAAATTCTATGTTCCCAAATATTTTTTCAGTTGCTATGATTCTTTTTCTTCTGGGATTTCATTTCTGTTTACATTATGCTATTTGATACTAATCCTGGGTTTTGAACACTTGAGTTGATGTTTTTATGTTCTGCTCTTTTACTTTATGCATCTCCACCTAAGTAATTTGTATGAACCTCTCTGACCACTTGCTGGTCTTGGAAGTATCTCATGCAGCCAGCCGGGGACTCCTGTTCCTTCCTCGGAGTCTTCACACCCGGGCGACTTTAATGCTCTGACTTGCATGTTGCCACCTTTACCACCAGTGCCTTAACATACTGTCACAGCTTTTCACAATTTCCTGCCTGACAATTCTAACATCTGTGTCATATGTGATTCTAATTATTGCTTTGTTTCAGGCTTTTTTCTTACCTCTCCCTGTGCTGTGTACTTTAGCATCAGCCCACACTGAGCATGATAAATTCATGAAGAAGTTCTAGCAGAATCTATCTGCCTGCTCAGGGAGTTGGCAGTGTCTGTCCGAGGCAGGTCAATGCCTGGCCTCAGCTCTCCAGCAAGATGCTTGCTTCACCTTAGCCCTTTGCCCTGTCACCTAGTCTTCGAAGAGTCCAAGAGAAAATGTTATTTTGAAATTTGTCCAGATTTACTGCTGTCTTGGAAGAGGACACCTCCAAAGCTGTGAATGAGATAAATTTATTTTCTTATACATTACTCAGTCTGAACTGTGTTATAGTCACAGAAAATGGCCTAAAATCGCAGGGTGTAAGGGCTGTGAAAAATGCGTGTTTCGCAAGTTAATACTGATGACTCAGGCACATCAACTTTTATTTCAATACTTAATCTTTTTTAAATCGCTTCAACTCAAGATATAATTTTAGTGAACTTCATCAGGGTGCCCACCTCTGAGATGTTATACGATGTCTCCGGAGTGGATAAACTTGGCAGTAGACACTTTCAGCTTTGGGGGAGCAATGCATACACAGAAAAATGATGGAAAACCAACTTTTTCACCAAAAACTCTGATTAATTACATCCAATTCAACTAAGTCAATTCAATTTAATTACATTAAATTCACACTAGTTAATGTCCTTTAAAAAATTTAACAAATACTATATAAATTCCCATTTTCCTCCCCCACCATTGCTAGAGAAAGCAAATATTGTGAGTGGAGTTGAAAGACCCATTCTCCTTCACCCAGAAGGAATCGTTTTCCTTTGTGTAGTAGGTATTACTCTCAAAATGGTCTTCATATTTTAACCACCTGTGTCTGTGTCCTTAGAATCACACACTTCCATTGTTTTAATAGTTTAAACAAATGGTATCAAACTCTATGTCCTCTCCTGCATTTTTCCACTCTATTATACAGTGCGAATTATCCCCACTGACACCTATAGCTGGAGTGCGTTCACTGACTGGTACCATTCTGTTAGATACATATTCTACAGTTTTTCCGTTCTCTTCTACAGACATACAGGTTCTTTTCAACTTTTCTTTTTGTTGTGATTGTTGTTTTGGTGACTACAAGCAATATGCACATGTGAACATATATTCCTGCATTTCCTGGCAGACGTGGAGGAATGGAATTGCTTTGACTGTATTACAAAATTACTTCCCAAATGATTTATGCCCTTTAATTTCACACAAAAAAATATAGTGTTTCTGTTGTTTCAAATTGTTGTAGTCTCTATTTTTTAAAAGTTTGCCCACTGGATTTAGCCAAATATGGAGTTGTAGGAATTCTTTAAATATCTTGGCTATAAATCCTTTGTCAAATGTTTCGTGGATATTTTCTCTCAATTTGTGCCTTATCTATTCTTTAAGGTGTATCTTGATAAGGAAATATAAAGTGCTTTGTGGAAGTTTAACTTACGCATTGTTTTTGGTTGTTTTGTGTGCCCACTCTGAAACACTTTCCCAAATGAGGTCACGGAAATGTTCTCTTATATCTAGTTGCAAAAGATGCATAGCTTCTGTTTCACTTTTGGGTCTGAGATATGGGCTGATATAATTTTGTGGATCGTGTGAGAGAGGGGCTGAGGTCAAAGTGGATACTCTGTTGTTCAAGCACACTTTATTTTGTTTTTGTTTTTTGGTACCTGGTATTAAACTCAGGACTTCACCCTTGCCAGGCTGGCGCTTGTGCCCCTGGCCCCCTCAAGCACATTTTTTTGAAAAAAAGCTTTCCTTATTTTCAGTTGAATTGTTATGAAGAATTTGTGGAAAAATCAAATGACTGTAAGAATCATTTCTCACCTTCTCATTTAATTTCCTTGATCCATTTTAGGCAGCCCACACTGCCTTGAAAATGTAGCTTTATAGCAAGATTTGATGTCAAGCACCATAACTTTTCCAAAATGGTTCTTTTTCAAGATTGCTTTGTATATACAGGTCTTCTGTTCTTCTACAAGACCTGGAGAGCTGGCTTGTCAGTTTTAACAAAAGTAGCTGTTGGAGTTATTTTAGATTATGTTATGTGTTATGGCTATATCTAGATATCTCCCCAATGCTTCATGTAGTCAAAGGAGGGGCTTTTCAGAAGCAGCTCAATCTAAAGTGTGTGATCAACTCATGGTGCAATACTAGGATTAAGGGTGGGCGATTACTAAATCAGTCTACTGATTGATTTGGAACCACCCTAAACCTGATAGCCTGGATACAAATAAGGGACAGAAAGAGGCTTGTCTTGCCCGCCCCCCATTTCTTTGCTACCTTCTGCCCACCACGAATGGCTTTTCCTCTTCAATAGCTGTCTTCCATGTCACCCTGCCTTGGAGCCAACCAATTATGGACTGAAACCTCTATAAACCTCTAAACATATCTCTGCTCCTTAACTTGTGGGTGTTGAGTGTTTCATCTCAGCAACAAGACATTATGCCTACAGATCAACTGCACAATGATAAAAATTTATCATTGATATTTTAATATTTAGTCCTTAAGTACATGATTGCAGTGTACTATATGTCTATTTATTATATTTTCCTTAATTGTTCTCAGCACTCTTCTGCTGTTTTCATTTTCAATTCTTACATATTTCATGCTAATTTTTTATTAGTACATGTTTATAATATATAATTAATACTTTCATTGTAGGGAGTTGATGCATATGCATATTGCATTTTAATTCTTTTTACTTCCCTTCCTTTCCACACCCACTCTTCTCTCTTCATCTCTTATCTGTTTTTATGTAATGTATGCTACCAATATTATTTTAAACTTATATTTAAAGTATTTCATTTTCCAAATGCTTGCAGGTAACATATAACAATATAACAGATTTTATACCTTAAAATTGCTGAGCTCACTTACTATTTCTAACATCTGTTTTGTAAATTCCCTAGAAAAGCAAAAAGTAAAGAAATAAAAAGGAGCAGTAATAAACCAAAAATCAAATGATAAAAAAGTGGTAAACATAACTCCAAACATACCAATAATTATAATCCATGCAAATGGTCTAAACGCATTGAGTAGGTACAGAGATTATAAGAATAAATTTTTAACAATAACCCAATGGTATGTTATGTACAAAAAGTAAACTTGACATAGGTATGTTTATAAATATGAGATTAGTAAAATTGTGTGGATTAATTTTAGAATCTGCAAGTCCCTTATATAAAACGATATAACATTTACATGTAACCTAGGCACATACTTCCACATTCTTTAAATTATCACTGCATTACTACAATACCCGACACAATGTAACTGTATATAAATAGCTGTTAAACTGTTGTTTAGGGAATCATCACAAGAAAAAGGCCCTGTACATGTTCAAGACACATAATTTTTTTTCGAATCTTTTTGATCCAAGATTGGTTGAATTCACTGGACATGGATCCCCGAGGTTTGGACGCCCAAGTGTCCCGTGTGTCTCCGTCATTTCTCTCATCACTACAATTGAGATACAATACCTGACACCCAGGATTTAAAGGAGGAGAGGTTTATTTAGCTCACAGTAGAAGAGCTTCAGTCCGCGGTGGTAGGGCGGCACGGCACAGGGGTGCGGTAGGAGAAAGAATCAAAGCGAGGCAGCAGGCAGCAGGGAGGGGGAAGCAGACAGGCCCTTGCAAGCCATGTCCCCAGTGAGCCGCTTCCTCCCACCAGCTTCACCTCCTACGGTCACACCCAGCTGTGAGCCCACAGTGGACTACTCTAGAGATAAGTTTCATACACCCATGACCCAGCACCACACACCCACAGTTCAACATTGCAGTCACGATCTGGCACCACGTGCCCGTGACCCGGCCACGCTTGCCTGTGCCCTGGCGCTGTGCAGCCCGGATGAGTGTGTCCGACAGTCAGCACCTCCAGGACCTGCAGAACCTGACACCCCAGTGAGCCCCTGGGAGCCCACTCAGTGCTGGCGAGTGTAAAGCCGGTGAAGTTGTGAGAGTCTCTTCAGCAAATGGTGCTGGAAAAACTGGATGTCTGCGTGCCAATAATGCATCTTGTCTTAAATGTCATACTCATTAGAAAAGTTACCTGAAGTATGCCACAAATCCAAATGTAAAAAACAAAGCTACAAATTTCTTTTTTAGAATAAAACATCAAAGAAAATCCTGGTGACCTGAAGTTGAAGAGATTCTCAGACATGGCATCAAAGCACTGTCATTTTTTAAAAATGACAAATGGGACTTCACTAAAACTAACTCAACTACTCTGAAAGATGCATAGAGAACGAAAAGACCAAAGCTAAGTGCTCGCAAGAATTCTGTGTGTCCGGGACTCTCACATCTTACTAGCAGAAGTGGAAGAAATGGGAGAATCACCTTGGAAAGTAGCTATAATAAAATTTATTATGTCCTTACCTTATGATCTAGAGTTTCCATATCTAGGAATTTGCCAAGGGAAATAAAAACTGAGGTGGGTTTGTGAACAACAATATAGGAATCCAAGCAGCCAAATGATAAATTTGGGATTTAATTAACTGAGCTCAGGACCACTCGTATACAGATCCCCCAGTTCAGGGTCCAAACAAGTGACACCGAACTGGAAAGTTAGAGTTTTAAAAGAGACGACCACAGAAGACATCCTGTTGGAAACAATTTAGCTCACATCTTTCATTAATTTTTGGGTTGACACCTGCATCCTGCTTCTTTTTTTGAGCAGGTTAATTTTTCTCCTGTAGATACAGTTCATTCTGCTTTTCTCATGGAACTTACACTCTGAGTAATTTTCCACTTTCCGAGGTCAAATGCAGGGCACTGGTTAAATGCAGGGCTTAAGATGGCATTAGTTATGCCAAGCTACAACAAAAGCATATATTCCAAAAGACTTGTGCAAAAGTTTTCATAGCAACTCTGTTCAAAATAGCAAAACCTTAAAATAAGCCAAATACCTATCAAGAGGTGTATGTATAAATGCAAGTTTCAATGCACAGATGTTCAAGAACAGACAAAGCTGATCTGTGATGGCAGAACACTGGGTACCTGTTGCATGTATGTGCATATCTGTGGGGTGACCAGAGGGTAGCTCAGGGGGGCTGTCTTGCACGATGGATATGTTCTATGTGTTGATCACCATGGAATGCTCCTAAAGAGAGTCACAGTAATCTCTCTCCCCTCTAGGATATTTTTTTTTTATTTTGAGACAAAGTCTTGATAAGTTACTAAATCGCTCAGGTTAGATTTTGTGATCCTCCTGCCTCAGCCTCCCAGAGTGCTGGGATTATTGTGCCATCATGCACAGCTCAAAAAAATACTATCATTAGGTGAAAATTAAGGTATTTTACACTTAACACTTTTATCTACAGCACATATTTTTTTGGATAGGGTTTTATTTTGTTTGCTTTGGTTTTTATTGAGAGAAACTCATGGTTTTATATTGCTACCTCTCAATACCCAATGCAAATCCTGAATTTGCATAGAAGAGAAGAAGCCCAGGCTCTGCACAGGCCTGTGGGTAGCCCATAGTGCAAACACCCTGAACTCACCACTACTCATTTTCCCACCTTGTGCAAGCTCCCCGTGTCTCTAGCGTGCAGGGACATGCTGCTGCTGTGGGAGACAGTGGAGGGTGAGGGACGGTCCCCGGGCATGGACTCATAGATCCTCCCACCCTACTTTGCTGGTGCCAGGACAGGAGATGTTGCTAGTGTCCCATGTGGGCTACAGAGACCATGCTTTGTGCCAGGACCCAATAGGCACTCAGCCTTGAGTGTGAGGCTCTTTGGGCGTGGAAATGGGGTGGAAATGGAGTGTGTTTCATGCCAACGAAGCAAATACTTGTTGCTGGAGGAATTGCTGCAGTCTCCTTTACTGTGACAGCTGTAACCAACTATTTTAGAGCCCCATGGGGGAAGAAAAAACGTGGCACATTTTGTTACTGAGATAAATGTGCAAGAACGGTGTGTCCCTGCACAGTACGACCAGAGGCTCAGACGCTGGCAGATCCTCAGAACAGGTGCAGGCTCTCAGGGCGCCACGAGGCTGTGTGCCCAAACCACGCGCTGCTCAGAAGCATTTTAAAGCTGTGTCCTAGTTTAATTGGCTTGATTGTCCTCCTTCTTCTTAGTGGCACATAAAATAACGACTGTGAGTTAATAGACCCTGGGTTGGGACATAGCAGTGATGAGCATCGAACTGGCCAAGCAGGCTGACTCCAGCCGGGGCGTAAGCCACAGGCAGCTACTTTTTTTGTCCCTGAAGGGTCACATGGGGGAAGGCAAAGGACCGGACAGGCTTAAGGCTGAGCGCCTATCTGGTCACAACTGAGCACCGTTCTCTGACGACCAAGATGTGCAAAAACAAAGCCCACACCAGTTCCACAACAGAAGCTGAGTTAGAGAAGGCCTGGATTAGCCTGGCTTTGAAGAAGTGTTGGGGGGGGGGGGGTTGTGGAGAGGCACTAAGAAATACAAAAAGATGACATAATTAGTGGTAAAATTTTTATACAAAATAGTAAGTTTAAGAATGCTGAGAGGCAATTATTTTGTTGACTAGGTTAAAGAGCTTCCTATAGTCTCATTTGCATCTGCTTATTTCTCAGCAAACAGTCTACACACTTCATCTCAGTTAGCACTTAACGGTCACCGGGGCTCCAAATTAGCCCTGTTGGCTGCTCTGCTTTGAAATATGACGGGTACTGAGGTGCTTCTGTCGGTGAGAGGAAGCCAAGCAGACCTGAGTGTACACCATCAACAGAAGGAAAACGAGCACACTTCATGTGCATGTGCACCTGTGTGTGTGACGTGAACATGTGAGTGTGTGGGGTCGCAGCCACACACAGGGCATGCTGAACATGGATGGACAGCCAACCACAGTGCACGTGCTGGTAAGTGAGAGGGTGTCCAGCGCTGGCAGGGTCTGCAGAGAGGCCTAGATTAAGGAGTAGCTAAGGTGCCAGTGTTTTAGGAGCAGGAACTCAGAATCTTTAGCCAAGATTTAGATGGGGAGGGTGTCTCACTGCCTCGACACACGATTCTGACTTTGTCATTTGCCTGCTGTGTGACTGGTGACCCAGATTTTCTGAGGCTCAGGCTACTTCCCTGGCAGACACAGGTAGGAAGTTTTGGTTCACGGAGTTGCTTTGAGGATTCAGTGTGCAGGCACAGAGAGCTCTACGGCCCCGTCCCTGACCTTCTGCATCCTGGGCCACATTCCCAGGGGCCCTAGGGCCTTGACTTTACCCGCGGGATGGAGGGCAGAGCTGTGCCTTCTTGCTCTGACAACACTCCACCTCAGGACTCAGGGTCCTGCCTTCTACCCTGGGGCCTCTCACAGCGGCTTGAGTGAGTTCTCTCAGGTGGCTGGTGATGGGCAGCGCATTAGCCTTCAGCTTTTGGTGGCCCAGTGGGAAGCTGCACAGCACATCTTGGCGGAGTCTGGTGGCTCTGTTGTGGTCTTGGGCTCTCTTCTTTCCCACTTTCCTCCACTGTTTCCTGGGATCATTAAGTGAAACCAACAATCCTCAGCCACATCACAGGCTCTGTTTTAGAGGAGCCACGTGAAGAAGGCTTCAGA
This sequence comes from Hydrochoerus hydrochaeris, assembly GCA_004027455.1. NCBI lineage: Eukaryota > Metazoa > Chordata > Mammalia > Rodentia > Hydrochaeridae > Hydrochoerus > Hydrochoerus hydrochaeris. The sequence goes on from PVLA01003000.1 coordinate 139,280, forward strand.
TAGCCAAGCAGCATGTGCTGCCCGCAGCAGAGCTCTGCACAACCTCGGCCTTCTGAGGGCACTGGAAGACATGCTCAGTGCTGCTGTTCCCAGCAGAGGTCTGCATGGAAAGCACCTCCACACTATTCATGCTCAGACAGTGCAGCCACTGGACTGGGCTCTGCTATGTGGGGCAAAGTAGCCCGAGCTGCTCATGAGCCTGAACCCCATAGGAAGGAGGCCAAAATCCCAGAGGGACAGAGAGTTTGTAAAGGGGTCTCGCTTTCTTAGGCTGTTGGGGACACTGGGGCGAAGTAGAGGACAGATTCTGGCACATTAAATTCCACAAGGTCACAACTGGACCTGTACCCCCACTCCGTAATGGTCCTGTCAGGCAGAACACTTGAAAGAGCCAGGCCAGGCACCATCTTAACTCCGGACGGCCTCAAGGGTGGAGAGCAGTCCGGGACCTGTGATGGAGAGCTGCCCGGGAGGTGGGGGTCTCTCCTGGATGTGGTGCTGCCGGGGTCCCCACACTCCGCGGGCTGCCCCAAGCTTCCTGTCCCTGGAGGGGCCAGGGCAAAGCCTGGGTGGTTCAGTTGCTTCCTCCCACCCCAGGATGAGGTATTCTACAGTTACCCAAGACCCAGCAGGAGGGGGACCTGGTCAGTGCTGTCCACGTCCAAGGAACTGCTCGTCCAAATTCCGCCTGGTCCAGAGCTGAGTCCGGAAGGACAGTAGTGGCTCTTCTGGCCCAAAGTCTGGAGCTGTCTTTGACCCCCTTCCACTCCTCACCTGCATGTCACCCATTAGGTCACCAAGACCTGTCCCCCACTTCAAAGGACAGCAGAAGCCTGCCCACTGCTCTTTGCAGGCAGCCTCCTCTCTGCACTCAGCACCATCTTTTTATAACAACACTTCCCTTCTTAGGCTCTTCCATGATTCCCCATTGCTATTTGATTTGTTTTATTTGGTTTGTTTTTTTACTTTTTTGAGAGAGGGTCCTGCTACATTGCACAGGCTGGACTCTAACTCACATTCCTCCTGCCTCAGCCTCCTGAGTGCTGGACCTACAGGCCTGTGGCTGCCACACCCAGCCTACCTCAGAGCCGTTTGAATTCTGACCAGCATGGAGGGCTCGATCTTCTATCTGCTGCTCTCCTAAAGCTCTGATGACAGTGGCTTTCTGTTTGTTCCCATGGACACCAAACTTCTCACACCGGGGCTTTGGAACTTCCTGTCCCCATGTCTTCATCGTAAACCCACACAGCCCATCCAGTGCAGTTTTCAGCAGAAGTAAGCTCACCAAAATGAAATTCCCTGTCATATGCAGTCCTGACCCCTGCGAATCAGCTTTAAAATGTTTTAATTAAGTACCACCTGCATTAACAAGTTAGCTGTGCACTTGGTGGTCATCTGTTTCTCCACTTGACTATGTCCAGACTCTGCTACGTCTATATCTTTCTTATTTATTGATGAATTTATCACATATAAAATAGCTCCAAGAATACTATAGACAACATCCAAGGGACAGGAGAAATGATGAGAAGCCAGCAAGTACCCACGAGGAGCACACTGAAAACGTGCCAGCCCCAAATGTCGCATTGCTGTTAATCTGCCAATGCAGCGTGGACAGTGGGCACCATCTCTCTGCTTCTTGGCGGGAAAACTTCGGCCCGAGAGCTGGGGAGATTTGCTGTCACTTGTGAGTTGTGCAGATCTGGGACAGAGCCAAGGCCCCACGAGACCTCTCCACGGAGCTGTGCTGTGGGTGTACAGGTGTCGTACGGCTGCATCATCACCGTCACCCAAGGGTCTTGTCCAGATGCCTCCCCTGGTGGGGGAACAGGACCTCTGCTGCGGTTCAGGTGGGAGGGCTTCGGGGAGTTGGCACTGGGCCTTGGGAGAGCTGCGACACCGTGGGGAGGGGTCTCCCATGACACTGACAGCTAGCGGGGAGGGGGAGGGTAAGCCCGAGGGCAGGTTTCGGGGGTGTGCCACAGGCTTAGCCAGCGCGGGCCCTGCAGTCCACTCCAAGAACAATGCCTCCCCTACCTGTCTGGTGTGGATCACTTCCTGGCGGAGAACTCTGGGTGCTTGTAGTGGTGCCTGGCATTTGCACGAATTTGGCAGACGCTTCAACCAGCTTGTTCCTGGGAGCATCCCCGGGAAACAGCAAAGCCAGGGACACTATCCTCCTAGCTAAGGTAGAAAAGAGCAGGCCCGAGAGCTGAGGGTTAGCAGTGACAAGAGGGGACGCTTCCCTGAGCACCAACTCTCAGAAGAGCTGTCCCTAGCAATTGGGGGTGACAGCAGCCAAGGCCACCCAGGTCCTCGACTGAGACAGGAACCCAACTGAGACTCCAGGGGAACTGGTCAGAGTCCAGAGAGGGGCAGGGAGGACTCAGTGGCCACACCATCATCACCGAAGGTGACCTGGTGGGACAGAAGGGAGGAAAACTGCACCCCTAGGGACAGAGGCCTCCCCAGGGAACTTGGTGGCCAGGTGGCTCTGTCATGCCAGGTGGGAGGGTGTCCACCTCTCTCCATAGCCGCCTGTGTTGGTCCCTGGTTTCACCTCTCTTCTTGTCTTGGGGAACTTCTACACCAGTGAGCCCCCAAATCTTGGTCTCAGGACCAAGAGTACAAATGAGTCCTGAGATACGAGTTAATGGTGGTCCCCAAACGAGCCTTTTAAATATGGGCTTGAATGTTGATATTTACCATGTCAGCAATTAACAGCAAGACATTGCAATATGTATGTATCACTTTTAAAATAGCAGCAATAAATCTTCTACATGTTCACATAAATAATACGTTTTTTGTTTTGTTTTGTTTGTTTTTTATTTTTGGTACCCGGGATTGAACTCACAACCTCACACTTGCCAGAGAGGCGCTTACGCCACTGAGCTAAATCTCTGGCCCACGTTTTTATATTAAAAGCTATATTTTCCAAATGAAACAACTTAAATGACAGGTTGAACTTTTCAAATTTACGAACTGCTGTTGGTGCCAGGACGCAGAGCTCGGCTTCGTCAGGTCTGGGTTTCTCGGGAACTGCACTGAAGGCGTGTGTTTGACGCAGCTCTGGCCTCTGTCCAGCGCCCGGACTGTATTCGTATCACCTCTGTGGGTTTCTCTGCAGGCTCCAGTCTACTCAGCCAACTCTGCAGTTCCTGTAGGTCACAGATTTGCTTTCCCAGAAGTGGCCTGGCCTGTTACGGTTCACAGGATGGTTTAATGAGCCCCTCCAGGGCAGGACAATGGATTCCATGTGCTGGGCTGCTGGGCAGCATGCCAGAGGTCAGGACATGGCAGGGACCTTTAAGGGCATGCAGAGGGGGAGGGGTGAAATCCGTGAGTGGGGAGATCACTGTGTTTCAGGACGCCCATAAACACACCAGACAGCAAGACAGCTGTGTCGCCCTTGCCTCTTCTGGCCACCATCTGTTGGCCTGCAGTCCTTCCCTTGGCCACTCCTTGGCCTGGAAAATGAGTCTTCCATCCAGGGAGGTTAGGGTCACCCCGCTGGCCCCTAAGGCGGCCTGCTGGCCTGTGTTCCGTGCTGTCTGCCGCTGTTTCCCCACACTGCATTCTCTGAGCATACAGACTTGTCCTCACTCTATTAAAAATTATTATTTAACTATTTTTATTCTTAATTGTGGCCAAATACACACAGCATAAAATTTACCAGCTTAGCTGGTTTTTGGTGGACTAAACCCAGAACAAAGCACATCCTTACTTGCACAATCAACATTACCACCCGATTCCAGAACTGTCTTCATCTTGCAAAATGAGCTCTGTACCCATCCCAGCCCTGGTAAGCACCACTCCGCTTCCTGTCTCTGTGGATTTGATTGCCCTGGGTACAGCTTGCATGGCATCATTCATCACTTTCCTTTTTATGACTGATTTATGGTACTTTCGTTGTCAAAGCTTATATACATTGTGGCACGATTTCATTACCTTTTATTGCTGAACAAAAGTCCATCATGAATAGACGTCGCCTTTTGTCTGTCTGTTGTTATCTATGTCAGCAGACACTTGGGTACCTCCTCGATTTAGCTACTGTGAATAATGCTGCTAAGATCACAAGTGTACAGATCGCTCTTTGAGACCCTACTTTTAATTCTTCTGGTATAACCTGAAAGTGAGGCTGCTGTATAGTACACTAATTTTATTTTTAACTTTTTGGATGATCTGCCATAACAATTTCAATAGTCGCTTCTCCATTTTTGCATTCTTATCAGGAGTGCACAAGGGTTCTAATTTCCCCATAACTGTTATTTTCTGCTTTTTACAATAGCAGCTATTCAAGTGAATTTTCACCTTCTGTGTGTCCACCGGCTAGCACACAGCACAGTGCCCAGGCCTCAGGACAGCCTTGCCCTTCAGTTTGCGCATTCTTAACTGGTTTCAGGAGGGAATGGCCCATGGGGATTTCCTCCACTGCCTGCAAGGCCAACACTCCACAAAGTAAGTTTCCTTTGAGTGTCAGGTGTTCTGAAATGAGCACCCTGCAGTGCACCTCTTACATCGTAAGGCTAAGGTCGGTTCAGTGCAGGAGTTCAAATAACATCTTGAACAGCTCTACCAGGTTCCGGCCAAGCACAGATTACTGAGTTGTGCTCCCTGAGACCCAAACATCTCCGGGGCCGGACAGTGAGAGTACGGGGTCCAGCTGTGCCCCTTACTGGTGTTGCTCCTCAGACACTGACCACACCTACATGTCCGTGTGCCTCCGTCCTGTCAGAATCGGCCACTGCAGCACGCAGGAAACACCACGACGTCCCGCAGCCGATTCAGAGCCGGATGAGGCCGGGCGCCCGGGCTGGCCCACCCCATCCGTCCGGTGAGTACCACAGCCTAACCTTTGAGGGAATCTACCGCCCTGTTCAGATCCAGGGAGCACTTGTAAGAGCATCACATCCTGATTAAAGAGACACTGAGAAGAAAACATGATTACTTCCAAAGTGGTATTTAAGTGGAAAACAGGACTGCCAGCAGCAGCTCTTACCAAACACCCGAGACACACGAGAACCTCAGTGCAATAAGCCAGGGGAGGCGGTGTTCACGAATCAAACCTAAACAGCCGTGCAAGGAAGTATGTGAAAGTCTGACGTGTGGCCAGGGTGGCCTTTCTGAAAGTGTGGCTTTAGAAGACATCTTTCCTTTATGCTTAAATTGGTTTGGAAAATTCTCTCTTGTATCTACTCTCTTGAGAATTTACAGTGCATATTGGTTTATTTAGAACTGATGCATCCTGTAATCCCGAGACAGTCAGAGACCACCACAGGGACACGGGGCAGGTCCTGGGCCCTGACTCGGGGCCTGTTTACCATTGACATCTGGCGTGCAGTCTTCCCTACCCCCTCACTCTCCTGAACAATCTCACTGCGTCCACAAGCCAGGTTCATCATTAAAGCCTGGATGCCTTTGCTGTAGCAACACCACAAATAAACTGGATGAAAAAATAAAGCTGTCAGGGGTCACAGAGGGATGGAGTCCAAACCAACTCCTAGGACTCTAGCCTGGCCCTCGTTACAAAGCGTACCTGGTGCTTGCTTCCGAGGCAGCCAAGGGTGTATAAGCTGCTTTGCTTAAAACAGCGACCTTTCACTTGGCCCTACAGATGCCCAGTGGGAAATTAAAAAGAAGATAAATAGTTGCTAAACTCTGCTGTCTGGGCTTCACCTGTGTTTCTGACTTGTGAGATCCACGGAAGAGGCATGAGAATTTGCTCTTTAAACAAAAAGTCCAATGCATCGATGCTGCTGGGCACAGCTTCAGAGTAATCCTACGGGAAGGCTTTCATACCGACCCTCTGCCCACCAACAGAGTCTAAGCCGGTAGACGCACAACGGTTTTGGGACTTGAGGGAAAGGTGGTCCTCATTCATCAGGGGCTGTCTCCCCCACCCAAATGTAAGGGCTTAGTATTTGGACCAAGCCAAGGTTTGCAAACTCAGTCCTGGAAGGGTCAGGTGGCCAGTGAGGATTCATGCAGCAGTCAGGGAGTCCAAGCCAAGACAGCTCACGCCAACAGGTGCCACAACAGAGGGAGCCTGTTTGTTGACTTCGTTGTCACTGAGACACAATATCCAACTCCCACCGTTTAAAGGAGGGCAGTTTTAAGTTGCTCCTGTTTCATTCTATGACCTGCTGGCTCCAAGGAAGAAGCATCTCCACAGATGTTCGAGGGGAGCAGAGCGGTTCAGTCCATGTTGGCAGGGAGTAGAGCGGGAAACGAGTGCCAGAGAGCATGGGCACAGCCACGCCACCACGGCCACCCTCACAGCCCCGAGCTGCTCTGCTAACTTTCCAGGCAGATCCTAGACCACTGAGGCTGACACTTCAGGACGATGGCCATGTTGCCAACTAGCCGGCTCTGTCACCTTTCCTAGGGAAGACACAGGCTCAGTGAGGGTTCAGATGGGCTCAAAGGCACTCAGTGAGCAAAAGAGCTGAGGTTCCAATGTAAAGAATATCCTCCGATTCTCAGTTCTTCCTCCCGCATACCATGATCCGCCTCTAGGTCACCAACGGGCTCCTACAAAGGGCTGGAGAACGGGGAGCTGTGGGGAGATGTGCCCAGCCCTCGGGAGTTATGTCACAGGCGAACCCAGTCCCACAGTGGCCCAGGTTTGCTAAAAGCTCTCTGTTTTGTTCCACCAAGCTTGATCGCCCTGCTCCCCTCTTACCAGCTTTTCACCAAGGCTTGTTTCTTAGGAGCTAATCAAGCCCTAGCTTGATTGGAAACAAAAACGCAGCCTCCCCCTGAGACCTTGGGACATTGACAAGCCAGGAGGGGCAGTGGCGAGGTTTACACGCACCTGGGCGGAGTCTGCTGATGGAGCACACGTGGGTTAGAAACCAGCAGCCAGTGTTTTTGTTTGTTTTGTTGGTTGGTTTTTTTGTACTGGGAATTGAGCTCAAGACCTTGTGCTTGCCAGGCAGGTGCTGTGTCACTGAGTTATACCCTCAGCCCCAGCCAGGTTTTAGAAATGATTCCCTCACAGTCTGCAGTACACAGGGCGAGGTTACCACTTTCATATCTGCAGCAGCATCTAGCTCCTTGGTGTCTGGTTCAGTTACTCATCTACTCTTTTTAAAGCCTGACCAAGCCATAACGGCATACTAGGTGTCTCCCAAGATACACACGAAGGAATGTAAGGGAGCAGTAGGGTGAGAAACCCCACAAATTCAACCTGGTGATAATTCAGGTACTAATAAGGTATGAGAGATGGGTTCAATTTGTTCCTAAGTACCCCGACTCTTTTTAGACCATGCTTTGCTCATTAAACGCTCACCATTTTCTCCAGGGCTGAGGTGGAGCGCAGGCCCTCCCGGGGGCCTTCCCACCCCGTGACATCCCAGCCCCCAAGCACTCATCTGGTGACTCCACAGGGGACCAAGAGGGAGCCGAACTGCATTTCATTTCTTCCTCTGCATTTCCCCAAACTGGTCAAACACGAGGGATGAGGGAAGGAAGGTCAGGATGCAGCTATGGGAGAAACCATTAGCTGCCCCTCAGATCCACAATACGTTGTTTCTAAAACAGTCTTTCAGCAGAGCATTTGGCTTCCATTTTCCCCATCTGTGTCGCAGCCAATATGCTCATGTGATTAAGTCCTGACTAAGGAGACGTAGATCCTCTGGCAGAGTCTTCCCGAGGAGGAAACCGACATGCATGCTGGGTGGTTCCCCAGTCTGTCCTCAGCCCTGTCAACCGACTTACCAAGGGCAGGTGCATAGCCTTTGCACCACTTTCCATTAAAAAGTAAAGCCCACCCTGGGCACAGTGGCACACACCTGTGATCCAGCATCTGAAAGGCTTTGCAGGAGGATTGAAAATTCCAGCTCAGAGTGGGCAACCCTGAGAGAGATCTTGTCTCAAAATTAAAAATACTGTGAAGGGCTGGGGATGTAGCTCCATGCAAAGGCCCTATGTTCAGTCCCAAGTACTGAGGGATAACAAGATGGAGTCTGCTTCTCAGCTCCCTACATTTGGTCTTGGCCAGGTGAGTGACTCTGGCTAACAGGACACTAAGCTGCAGAGCTGACCTCATCCTCTCTGCTGCTGTGGACTTTGAGGCCATCATGGGAGAAACTCTGCTTCACCCTTCTTGGGGATGAGAGACCACAAACAAAGAGAGACTCCACCCATCCCAGCCTGGCCTAGCTATGGTCCCAGACCCATGAGTCCCTCCCAGACCATCCAGCCTTACTCAAAATGGCCCGGGAGAGAAAAAGCACAGAAAGACAGGAAAAACAGAAATCACCATTAGATTAGATGCAGCAGAAGAGTGAATGTGTATGAATTTCCCCCATAGCAGTATGGAAGCAGCACAGACACTGTTCGGATCCCCTGAGGACTGGCGAGACAGGACACAGCTATGATACAAACCAGGCAAAAAGGTAACCAATGTAATTGAGCATTGAACGTGTTTGTTGTTTCTTGACAGACAAAAGACAGGTGAGGTGCCTACAGGGAAGTGAATCGGGGACTCTGACCACACTAAAGCTCCCACTGAATTTTCCCTCTTTTGGAATCCTCAACACAAGTGGGCAGGGCATCCACAGAGGGGGCTGCACACCACAGAGCCAGACGGTCCAGCAGCTGCTCAGTCCAGGAAGCTGGAGGCCACAGAATGAGAGGGATCAAGGAGCTGCCAGTGCACGGCTGAAGGCCTGGACTCCCTGGAGAGTCACTGGTGTGAGCTGATTAAAAGGCTGAAGAAACTGGAGTCTGAAGTCCGCAGGCAAAAAGTAGCAAAAGACGTACGTGCTGAAGCAGAAGGATGCTTTTCACATGCAGCCCTGACCCCTCTTCCTCTCTCCACCCAGGCCACAAGCTGACTGGATGGTGCCATCCACAACCAGAGCAGGTCTTCGCCCTCTCGGTTTGCTGGCCTGAGTGCCAATCATCTCTAGAAACACCCCCAGATACACCCAGACTTGCTTTACTAACCTGTTAGATGTCTTAACACAGTCAAGTGAAAAGTTGCCTCTAATGGTCACAGGGTGATCCGTTCCACAATCGAAAATCAAGCTCTGCTCTGTGCTGGGCAGGTGAGAAACAATGATAGATGGAAAATGGGTGGGTTCTCAGCAAATGTTGGGGAGCAAGTGGGTGTGGTCACCTCCTCCATACAGAATTGGAGCCTGTGTTTTGCATGATCCAAGAGAGAGTCCCCTCAGCAAAGGCTGGGTCCACCTTGGGAATTCCCACTTGGATGCCCAGGGGAATGATGCCCTGTCTCTCATTCTTATCTCAGGGCCCTGCCAAGTGTTCCCCAAATTACATCTCTGAAGGGGGAGGTTCCCAAACCAATACTCAGTGAGGACTAGCCCCTTGCAGTCAGCCTGCCTGAACTTACCCCAGTGGTCAGAGAGAAATCACGAGAAAGGCTTTGAGGGGCAGAACTGAGGATCCCACCTCAGATTCTCACAAGAACTGTCTTATACAATAGGAACTGAACACTGTTGCTTCATATTCTGGGCTGTCTGGTCCTCATAGTAACACTGATATCAACCAGATGAAATTGTGGCACTATAAGTAGAATTTAGTGAATTCCACTCTCCACATGTGTGTTCAGTGCGTCACTACAGAGACCTACTCAGATTGAGATGAACGCTATAAAGACTGAAAAACTCACCAAAATGATATCACCCTGGGAATCTTAGTTCAATTCATACGAAAGGTTTCACAGCCAAAATTCCCATCAAGCACAATAATGGTCTCAGCCTCCAGTTTAACGCATCCAGTTCTGCTTTTCGTCCCACAGCCAGGAAGGCCTTGCCGCCCATCCCGTCCTACCTGCTACACTCCCCTCTCCCTCTTTTCCTGCTGCTTTGTTCCATCTTCTCTTCACTCTATTCACAGCCTCGTGCTCAGGACTGTTTTTTAGTTGGGGCTGGCCTTGAACTCGTGCTGTAGCTCAGGCTGTCATCAAACTCGCAGTGACTCTCCTGCCTCCAGTCTCCCAAGTGCATGCGCCACCACATCTGGCTCAGAACTTCTATAAAGATGAGAAAAAACCGGCTGCTGGACTGGAACAGACAGACCCCATCCTCTCCCTGTGAGTCAGCGCCATTCACGGACCAGGGGTAGAGAGAACAAAGCCACACCAGTAAGCAAACCCAGTCTGGGAACCAGCGACATGCATGGGCCATCGCCAGACTGGAACAGACAGATCCCAGCCTCTTCCAGAGTGCATGGGCTGGCAAGCAGGAAGTGCCAATCCCCATCCCCACCTCACCAACTGCCCCCCCCACCACCACCACCGTAAGTGCCAGGCTTATCTGGAAAAACACAGGCTGTGATGACAACTATGGAGGTGAAATGCCATTGGATGCCTGTAGTGCTTTGGTGTTTCACTAACATTGCAGGTCTAGGACCAGTGGTCTGATCATGGGTTCAGAGGACAGTGGTACACAGTGTGGCATCTGGGGGGGACCTCCTTCTGGGGATTACAGCCATTGTTGATTCCCTATGGTCTTGTTTTAGAAGTCCTATATCATTTCAATTGTTTTGTTGGGCTGGGTTTTATTCTCTTTTGTTTTGTTTGATCATGTAAAATCCAATGGCAGGTGCAGCTATTTCAAAGATAGCAAGATATATTATGGTAGCAGTTTTGGATTTACCATAGATTTGTTTTGAAGTCCTTTATTGCATTCATTGCTTTGTTTTTATTGTTTCTATTCTATTCTGTTCAATTTTTACTATGTCTGAAGTTATTTGCAGCTATTTGGAGACATCAAAAGACATTATGGTAACTATTGTTGATTTCATAATGTTTTGAAGTCTGTCTCACTTACATTGGTTTGTTTTGATTGGTTTTATTCTGTTTTATCCTCTTTAAAATAAAAAAATTTAAAAAGATGGGGAAAACCCAGTAAAATAGTCAACTGGAAAATGTTTCTATTTATCCTTGCAAATTCTAGGTTGGACATGAAGTTCCCAGTGCAAACCAGCTCCACTCCTAAATACAGAATGGGCCTTTATCAGAACGAGGAGCTCAAGCAATTTAAATCAGGCATGAAGGACAAAAGTAGGAACTTTCTCCTTAAAGATATCATCATCCCAGACCTTAAGTCCCTTACATTCATTTTCCTTACCCTGAGGACCACAAGTAAAGCTCACATGACTAACCAAGTCCAACCCACAAACAAAGCAGGCTGAACTTACTCTTGAGTGACAAAAGAATGCAAAGAATGATCTAGGTTTAAATTGAATCTTGCTACTTACTAGCTAGTGAAAATATCTAGGTTGCTTCACACCCCCGTGCCTAAGTTCCTCAGATATAAAGCAGGGGTGATATTTGCAGCTAGTCTGTGTGCAAAGGGCTCAGTATATCTTGTGGGGCAGGATGAGTGCTGGGTAAGCCTGGCCTGGGTAGCTATGCTAGATCTGTGAGCCACTGCTGGGGTTGGGCAGGGTGAGAGCGGAAGGAATTCTTCCCAGAAGGTGCTCCGGAGGCAGAGGGAAGACAGTGTGGAAACATCCAACCTTTCTAGGAATTTGCTTCCTGGAACATTCCCTCTTCTTGGCCCCCATTCCCTCCTCCAGAAGCAGGGCATAGCATCTTCGGAGTCCTCATGCATCTCTCTGGGCCGCCTCTGTGGACACTGCTCGGAGAGACACTGTGTTTTAAGGAGCCGTGATGATTTTCCTTCCCTACAGCAGCAGAACCCCTCAGGCTCTGCTGACAGAGTGGAGCTCTCCCCTGTGTCTCTCCAGCTCTTCCAACGCAGGAGCAGCCCAGCCCTCCCTGCCGTGTTTGGGAGAAACCAGCTGGAGATCGCTGCAGCGGCTCTGCAGAGCGCCTGTGCCCCTAGCTGTGTGGGCCAGTCGGAGTGGCCAGGTCAGGCTAGGTCAGGTCTGGTCAGGGCCAGGTGTGTGGAGTGCAGTGCAGGCCTGGGAGATTTTGGGCTCCCTTTATGCCAGAGAAGGGAGACAGGGAAATCCCAGAGCTCTGGTTGTGTTGCCCTCTCCCTGCAGCCGTGAGATGTCCCCACTCTTGCTCTGGCTGGCAAGGGCAGGGGCTACCCTGGAACCCAGGGACCTCATCTACCTTCAGTGCGATGACTGGTCCAGAGCCGGGGTGGCCCAGGGGTACACTCTGAGGCCAACCCTGGTGAGCTGGCTGGATCCCCCCATCATGTTTGCTAAAATCACCAGGGCCTGACAGGCAGAGAAAGAAGCTGACTCGGACAGACCTGCGTGGTGCTGCTCAGTACCCCGAGAGAAGGTAACAGGGCGTGGGGTGGCCCAGGGAGGCAAGGACTGTGCAGAGCACAGCCCCTCAGAGAGAAGGCTGGGACTTCTTTTCTGAACTCCTTTCCTCTCCTTCCTTTCCAGCAGCGTAAAATTAGGAAAAGGAGAAAAGCTCCTCAGGACTGGCAAGAGCGCTGGGGTTTTTTCACTCTCTTGCTTGCGTTTTTGCCAGCTCAGTACTCAGCGTTTTGGACACAGCAGAGCCATGCAGAGCCAGCTGTCCTGCACCTGGTCCCAGAAGCCTGCGCTGCCTCCAGCCGGGCCTGCTTGACCCAGGGTCCCACCAGATTGGCGAGCGTGGCCCCTTAGCTCGGGTTCTCCTCACACTAAGCCCTGAGCATCCTTCCCGAACAGGGCAGCTTAACTGTCGCCTCAGGGGAACACTTTGGATGAGCAGAGGCCCTCTCCTCCTAGCCCAGCTTCTTCGGGTCACTGCAGCTACTGCGCACTTGTGTCTTTGCCCATGCTGCCGTATCTAAGTAAATGAACATAGCGTGGATTATTTGTCTATGTATAGTTGATGGGCATTTGAGGTTTTTACTTTTGTCTACTAATAATAGTGCTGTTATGCTTTCATTGGTCTTATCTCTTGATTCATGTGGAATATAAGGTATGATCAAAACATACAGCGAACATTTAAATTGAAAAATCATTACAGTAAAGACCACATCACCATTATTCTTCTCCAAACTACTTCTCCTTTCTTTCAAAATACTCATCCCACATAATTGCCACTTTCTGAAGCCGTCCTGGAAGTCCTCTTTGTGTCTTAAACTGTTGTCGTAGCTGCCTTCGTGTCCTGCATTGAGTCACAGCATTTACCCCTCATGGTCATTTTGACTCTGGGGAAGAGCCAGAAGTCACGCAGTGCCAGGGCCCTGAGTTAGGAGGAGGAGGGCACAGTGCCCTGTTCCACAAGGCGGCCTTTCTGCTGGGTGGCATTGGGCAGCATGTCACTATGTTAGTGGTCACACGTACGGAAGACACTTGTGAAAGAGACTTCCAGATGTGCTTCGGAAATGGTAGGAGCGAAGGGATAAGCGTATTAGGAATGGGGCGCTTTGAGGTGAGCTAATGACGATGCATCTTTTGCTGTATTTTTAAATTTAAACATTCACTGTAGAGTTTGGTCATACCTTGCACCCCCAGGGTTTTGTACTTAGGGTGAAATTACCAGACCCTAAGTCCAATGCAGATAACTTCAAACAGCTTTGCAAAGCTAATAAGAGTCCTGCTGGCTGATGTCTTTACTTTAGCTTGCTGTTATCTGTCCTGTAGCTTTTGGCTGCTCTGGCATATGAATTTTTTGTTTTAAACATATATTTGTCTGATTATTATTGAAAGTGACTACATTTTTATTTCTTTTTTGAGCATCTGTTTATATTTTTCTGAGATACATCTCCAGGTATCTGACACATTGTTCTTTGTCTTCTTAATGATTCATGAGTTTATTTTCATATAAACTGGTGCTTAGCAGGCTGCTAATGCTTCCATGCTATGAAGTGACTTTTTACCCTTTCAAGTTCATATCCTCATTTAGTTTACCTTTTGTAATTTCTTCTTCAGCTTTTAAAGTTTGTAATCTTAATTATTGCTTCTGCAATTATTCTTTATTTTTAATTTATCACAAGTTCTTCATCTAAATATTGCATATTGTTTTTTAAAAATTTTTTGTATTTTAAAGAGACTAAAACAAAAGAGGACAGATCTAAGCAGATCAGAACGGAACAATGTAAGCAACACAGCACTTCACAACAAGACAATTGGCTATTAACAGTAGCTATCATAATGTCTCTTTCTTTGAAATAGTTGAGTTTAGCTTTACACACAATAATGTCAAACATAACAAAATCGAATAAAACCACTCAAGAGAATGAAAGTATTGCAAGGCATTCTCAACCAAATAACCAAAGGTGAACAATGGCTACTATATTATCTCATTTTCCATAAAAATTTGCTTATACTATCATACATTTTAAATCCAGTAAGACACAATGTGGTAGAACCAATGTTAATAGAAAAACAAGAGCATGGTAGGACTTCAGAGCAAGACGATATCAAATCAACAATGGCTGCCATATTGTCTTGCCTTCAAAGTAACTATTCATACCATCACATATATTAAGATCAAGCAAAACAGAATAAAACCACTCCAACCAATGAATGAAAACATAAGACTTCAAAGCAATATAATGGTGAACCATGATTACCATAAAATCTTCTGTACTCTTACCATTTCTTACACTAGGGAGACTATATGGTATTTATACATGTGAATTTGATTTATTTCACTTATGAGTATGGATTCAAGTTGCATCCATTTATTTATAAATATCTCAATGTGATCATTCTTTACAGCTAATTAGTACTCTATTGTATAAAAGTACCACAATTTTTTTTATCCATTCCTCAGTTGATGGGCACTTAGGTTGTTTCCAAGATCTGGCTATTACAAATTGTGCAGCTATAAACATGGGTGCACATACATCACTGTGGTAAGATGTTTTCAGTTCTTCTGGGAATATGCCTAGGAGTGGAATAGTTGGGTCAAATGAAACTTCCAACCCCAACTTTTTGAGGAATCTTCAGACTGACCTCCACAGTGGTTGCACCAGTCTACACTCCCACCAACAGTGCAGAAGAGTTCCTTTTTCCCCACAGCCTCTCCAGCATTTGTAGTTTTCTTGATCCTGCCATTCTTTCTGGAGTGAGATGGAATCTCAGTGTGGTTTTAATTTGCACTTCTCTAATGACCAATGATGATGAACATTTTTTCACCTATTTATTTGCCATTCGTATTTCTTCATTTGAGAACTGTGTGTTCATCTTGGATGCCCATTTTTGGATTGGGTCTTTGAATTTTGGGGATCTGATTTTTTTAAATTCTTTATAAGTTCTAGACAGAAGTCTTTTGTCTGAGGGACAGTTCACTAAGATTTTTTTCCCAGTTTGTGGGTTTTCTTTTCACTCTGCTAGAGATTTCTTTGGACATGCAGAAACTCTTTAATAAGACATGATCCCAGTTATTGATTCTGGGAAGTAATTTGTGTGCAGTTTGGTTCTTGTTCATGAATTCTCTACCTACCCCTATGTCTTCAAGATTTTTACCTACTTTGTCTTGCATATTGTTTTATACTTAAACTTCTTGTCCATCTTTGTTAGATTTAATGCTATATATTTTATACATTTATGTAATTATGAATTTATATCTTTTTTTATGTTGTTACCAAAATTTTTTGATATTTGGTTATTTAATGGTATCTTTCAGTGAATATATTTTTCAAACTTAATGTAATGTGATTCATTATCTACACATTTCAGTCTTTAAAAATAATCTCAAGTACAGGATGATACAGAAACCAAGTTTTATATATTTCAGGAGTTTCAAAAAGATCCCATTTCTTCCTGTTTGGCATTTCCTCACATTTGGTATTTGGCGTCTTGTCATGAAGTCAGTTGTCCACCTACTCGTGGGGTTGCTTCTGAGCTATTTTTACTCCATTGGCCTACATGTCCATTTTTATATAACCAAGTCAGTGTATTGACTTTATAGTAAATGTTATCTTGACAGCAACTTTTTCCAAGTTGTTTGCTTTTCAAAACTGTCTTACTATTTGGTCTTTTAAAATTTGATTGTAAACTTAGAATTGCTTTGTCACTTTCTACAAAATGTTTGAGGCTTTATTGGAACTGCATTGTATTCCATATTAGCTTTCTCATTGCTGGAACAAAATTCCCAGCACACCTGACTGAAAGGAGGGTTTTCATGTGCTAAGGTTTCTGGAGGGTTCGGCCAGAGTTGGCTGCTCCAGGCAGAAACATCACGGCAGAAGTGCAAGGTGGAAGTGCAAAGCAGAAGTACATGGGTGCAGTGCAGGGCAGAAGTGCAGAGCGGTGTGAAGCTCCTCAGAGCACAGAGGAAGAGCGTCAGCACCACCACCCACAGAGGGGCGCCACCCATGACGCACCTCCTCCTCCGACGGGACAGCTGTGAACACGGTGACCCAGTCTCTTCTCCAGGGTCTCCTATTTAATCCAGTCCAGTTGACAGTGACACTTGGCACACATGTATAAGCAAGTTTTTAAGAAACCAAGAAGTTTACAATAGTGAATACCCCAGTCTCTCAACTTGGATTATCTTTTTGTTTATGTAGCTTCTTTTAAAAAAAAATTATTTAAAGGGAGGGTGAAAAAAACAAAACAGAAAAAAGGGTAGAAACAATACAGAATTTCAAAAAAAAAAAAAGGTAAGAAATCATTAGTTGATACAATACATATTGTCTTCTTGGATATAGTTGTTCAAATTACAAAATTAAAGCATACAAAGTGGACATTCAAACAGTGAGGCTGCAAACAGTTCTGTTCACCAATCAAACAAAAACTTTGCAACATGATGCTCAATCTTACACACTTAAATATACATGCAGTTATATCCTTTAGAGCACCTTCTTTTCCTCCTTTTGCTTTTTAAGTCCATTATCTGTTTAGTTATATCATGTTTCAAGGTGTTCAGTACCTTACTGATCTGTTTTGTTGTTGTTATTTACTTTTTTATTTTTTCTTATTATTCTATTTATTTAATAGTAGTAAAATATAGCAGAACAAGACAGGACAAAGCCAATTGAGGCAATGCAGTGAAATTGGTACAGAACCTCACAGCAGGGATACAGCAATAGGTACAATAGTATATCTGGATTTCTTCACAATAGTTGTTCCTTCAATCAGAGAAATATCAAAGGAAATACTGAAAGCATAAAAACAGAATATTGAATAGAGCAATACTATTGATCAGAACAGGGCAAAGCGGAGATAAAAATATTTGCCTTCAAAGAGATGGCAGAAGAAAATCCCCCTTATTTGCTATATTGTATAAAGTCAAACTTGCAAGAGATGCTCAGATTTTCTGCCTCTCACTGGCTAGTGGGGAACCGGGGGTGGGGGTGGGGATGAGATGGGTGTTTGATTCTTAGCCCGCTCCCCGGTAGGCTCATAGCCGCCCACCAGAGCGATGTGCTGGCTGCCTGTTTTCCCAGCACCCCAAGTTCCAACATGGTGCAGATATCAGGAAACGCTGATCTGGTCTATATAGCTTCTTTATCTCAATAATAATGTATTATTTTCTCCAAAAACTTTTGCTCATTTTTCTTAGATTTTGTACCTTTGTATTTCATGTTGTGGTGTTATTATGAATGATTTCTGGAACATAAACAGTTGATTTTTGCTCAAAGCTGTCAAACTGTGGTGGCTTTTTCATGTGTAAACCTGGGTGGACTAGACTTCAGTCCCCAGTCACAAACACTAAACTTGCCGGGGGGAAGAAGCTTTGAATATGTGCTTAAGTTCCTAATTACTTGACACTGAGTTAATAAAAAATAACCCTTTAAAAGATGGAATGGGAACCTTCCTGAATTCAGAGTTTTTGATTTTCCTCTGAGAAGATAAAATCCACTGCTTATTTCTACAGCTGTACGGAAGTGAATTCTGCTGCCTGTGAATCCAAGAAAAGACCTTGGGTGAAACCCCTGTGTCATGGGACACCTAGCCTGTGGCCTTGTGAGACCCTGAAGCAGGGGACCCGCTGAAGTTGCCTGGGCTGCTGACCCAAAGAAACTGTGAGATAGCAAGTGTAGCTTGCTTGCTTTAAACTGCTCAGTTTGTAGTGATTTGTTATGGAGAAATAGAAAACTAACATGGCTTTTGGGTTTTTAAAGCTTCAAACACTTTTACATAAGTGTGTAACTTGTGAATTATATCAGTTTCTCTAATCACAGGAGTATTTTGCATCCCACAGCCCTGGTTAGGGCCTGCAAAGCAGTGCTGCATAAAAGCAGTGAGACCTTGACCTGTTTCCTCCAATGTTATACTCAAGCATTTTGTTTGCTGAAAGTATTTTGTAGATATCTTTTATTTGATTAAGGAGTTTTTTTCCTTTTTAAATGTATTCCTAGTTTTCGAAGTATTAGATGCTGCAGTGCATTGAAAATTCTTCTGAGTATACTGAAATGGTTGTATGTTTATTTCTGCTTTATTTTATTAATGCAGAGGATGTTTTGGTTTTATTTTAAACAATTAAATTAGCCATGCATTCTTGGAATAAAACCCTTGGCCAATATTTACTACCATTTTGAAATATTGCAGGAATCGGGGTGCTAATATCTAGGAATCTGCATCACTGTTGAAAGAGGTACACCATGTTTTCTATGTTTACCCTGCATCAGAGTCTGGTATCAAGCTTACTCTGAACTTATAAAACAAACATGGCACAAATCTCTAGGCCTGCCCTATGCTCTGACTTTTGACCTTGTCTTTATCCAATATCTTGTTAGCTTTCTGTGCCTTTAGGAGTTTTCTTTCTTTATTTCTCTGTCCTCACCTGAGGGATCCAAATTACCCACAATCAAATTTCTGATCATTTGCCCTTCATTCACTGCTCACATGAGTCCTTCTTTCCTCTGCTCAGTGAGTCTGACTCCATGAATGAGCTGTCTCCCTCGGAGGGGGTGGTGCAGAGCTTTCTCTGGTGGAAGAGCATACAAGTTTGCATCTCAGTGATATGGAAGAGCAAGACTAAGCAGCAGCCGAGCAGAAGGAGCAGCTAGGCAAAGCCCTAGAGAAGAGGTGAAGAAGCTGTGTTTGGAGAACTTTCCTGATCACGCTGGAGGAGGAGAGACCCTGAGGGAAAGGAGGCTGCGTCCAAGCCTGAGGTGGTGAACTGCCATCAGAACTGCCATCCATTGCTGAAGGTGACAAGGAGCCTGCAGCCAGTCTGAGCTGCAGGGTGACACTACACAGCATTGCCTTTGAGACAAGGTCATTCTGCTTGTGATGCGAAGGAGGAAGGGGCTAGAACAAGGGAGAGGAGGGAGACGACCTCAGGGCTGGGTGAGAGATAAAGTGTCGGCACCGGTAGAGCAGAAGTTGGATGAGGTAGGTTGTGAGCTATGGCTGAGTCTTCGGTGCCCCTCAAAGGCCACCCTGGTCCTCAGGGAGGTACGATGGAGTGCAAACCTTTAAGGGGAGCCTAGTGGGAGGTTTTAGGTTATTGGAGGCGCCCCTGAGGGGACTGGGGACACCAGGCCTTTCCTCTTCCTTTGCTGCCTGGCCGCTGGGCTGGGTTCACTCTGCCAACTGCACGCACTGTGATGTGCTGCCTCACCCGGCCAGGGCCAAGTGATTGTGGGCTGCAGGACAGTGGGCCAGAATAAACCTTCCTCTTTATCAGCTGATTAGCCCAAGTGGGGCTACAGTCACGGAATCCCAGTGACACGCTGTGCCTTGATGTCTTTAAGGAATACAAAATTACATGCGCAGAGGCGGAGTGGGCAGTGAGAAAGCAGGGCGGGGGGGGGGCATGGTGATTCCAGCGCACGTGGTTTAGGGGAGAGAGTGCGGGGGACCAAAGCCAGCCCTGTTCTTTCTGTTACAACACGTCAGCTTGGCCAGAGTCAAATCCCAGATAAAACAAAGCACACGGTGGCCTTTTTGTGAAAATGGTACTGGGTAGCTGCCAGATCTGCCTTTGGTCCACTCTGGACACGCGGTCTTGAGATCAAAGAGAAGGGGTGTTTTAAACTCCGCACTTCCCGTCAGCCACTCGCCATCTGGTAAAACATCACCAACAGCAAAAAAAAAAAAATGGGAAAAACTGGCCACCAGCCGGTGCTGGGTCAAATCACTGAAATTCTGTTTGTCATAAATGAATAGCTTTTAATGAGCTCATCCAATTACCTACTAACCTGTCAGTGATATTTCAACTGAGTAACAATTCTTCATAAACTCTCTGGCAAATACACTGGACTAAGATTGCTCACTGCATGATTTCTACCATGTGAGGTCAGCCAGGAATTCCTAAGCATAGAGTTCCACAAACACTGGATTTTGTAGTAAGAGAAATGCCACTTGTTTGAAAGGCAAAGACAAGAAAGGTAAGAGACAAGGCAAGGACAATCATAGTGTTGATGCAAAAATAAACTAAAAAGTCCTTAAAAATTCAGCACAGGGTTAAACATTTAGCAAAACATGTTGGGTAAATCCATTGTTATGGTTGATACACTGTGTCAACTTGAGAAATTCAGAAGTTTAAGCAACTCACCAGGGAGCCCGAGTCCTTTGTAAACATCTTCATCTTGTATAAAAGGAGAAAAGGGAGGTGGTGTGAGTGCTGCACCTGCTTGGGGGTAGGATAGTCTGCTTGTAATGTAAAGGAGAAAAAGAGCCTGGCTTTCTCCCCTTCTGCTATTTCCTGTCACCTTGAATGTTGCCCCTACGCCAGGACACCCTGCTTTGGAGTCAGTTGATTGTGAACTGAAATCTCCACAAACTGTGAGCCAAATAAACCTTCCCTTCCTTAATTTTGAGTGTCAGGTGTTTTGTCTCAGCAATGAGAAAAAAAAGTAACTAAGACTTTCATTTTCAGAGGCACTAACATATTTTCTGCCCTGCGAAATGAAGGTAATGACAATGCCTGCACTGAAGGGTTGCTGCAAGGGACGCGTACAAGGACATAGCTGTCACAAGGCACCGTGCCTGGTGCAAAGCCAGCAACAACAAATTGTTGACAGTTGATACTGTCAGCTCCAAAAATGTTTTTGACTTACAATCTGATGACCATTGATGTCAGCCAGTGGAGAATACTGGCTACAGGGTGCTGATGTTTCCGTGCAGCTTTTGTTCATCTCTGGGCTGTTACCACAAGCCCCGTATGTTGGCTCTGCCTCCGAGCTGCACAGCAGTGGCTGGAACAGGTGAGGCACCTGTGAAGCTAGTAAAGGACCTGCTCTTTCTGTCCAGTGATGGATCCCAAAGCACTTTGGCCTTGGACTCAGACAAGCCTGGGTCCTTTCTGCCCCAAGGCCTATGGGTTTTCTTACATTGGGTAGCTCATTAACTTCTTCTAGTCTCAATCTCCTAGGCCCACCTGAGAGACAGGTAGGGCTCAGAAAAGATTGTGGATTTGAAATGGGTCAGTGGTGGGGATCTCTACCCGGGCCTCCATCCCCAGCACCCCCTTCATACTTAGTCAAATGTGGTGTCTTTCGGGTAGAGAGATCTTTGCTGCTGGTCACATCTTTTGTGGGTAGAGTGTGCTTTGCCTCCCAGGGGACAGTTAGAGGGCCAAGTCACAACATAAAGAAGCAGAGATCACTGACCAGGCTTAGAGTAGGGTTGGTCCCCTGTGGAGTCAAGTGACACATAGGTCACCACCTCTCCACTTGAGCCCTCTTACCACCCTTGTCAATTAATCCTCTTGTCAATTAAGCATTAATGAGATATGTTTCATTGTAGAACTTCAGGATTTAACAGGCCCATGGTAAGCATTTCCAGGGACCCCCAACTCCCTGGAGCGGTTCAATTGATCCTCATCAAGGGTGCCCCAAGAATAGGAAAGGGCTGAGAAAACAAGATTCCGAGGCCCTAGCACACCAGACTCCCAACTTCATGCCAGAAATGTCCTGCTTGGCATCCAATTAATTTTAAGTCTTCTCTGAAAAACTGATGTGTTCAAAGTTGTATGAGTCACAAAGGTTTTTGTGAGACAACGGTCAGTGCCTAAATGAGAGAAGACAAGAGAAGCCACACGTAAGCCACACTGCAGAATAGCTAGGCAAGCATGGCGGCACATGCCCGCACTCCCAGTGCTCTGGGAGGGAGCTCGAACAGGAAGAGGGTAAATTCAAGCCTAGGCCGGGCGGTTCAGCAGCTCAGTGAAAAAAACTTTCAAATGGCTGGAGATGTAACTCAGTGTAAAGGGTTCAGTCCCCTGAACCCCAGCCCAAACAATGAGGTACGGGAGATGACTGACGGTGCATTAGTTAGGGTGCCCCAGAGGCACAGACCTGAAAGAAACTTACGTGGAACTGTCAGGTCAGCCCCCAGGAGCAGAGCGGGCAGAGTCTCCCACGGCTGGCTGCATACCAGAGGACCCGGCAGCTGCTCGGTCCAAGACACTGGGAGCTGCAGCACAAGAAGGATCGGGAGTGCAGCCCCCGCCCCAGATGGAAGCCCTCAACGCTCCCCTGCGGCTGCAGGGTGAGTCTGAGTTGAAAGCTCAAGTGGAGACCAGCGTCCGAAGCCAACTAGGCACGGCAGCTCTTCTCAGAGAAGCACTTCTTTGCCCCCTTCTTATGCCGTCCAGGATGCATAAGCCTGTTGGTTGGTGTCACCCATGTCCAGGTTGGGTCTTCCCCCTACTTGTCAGTCATCCTCGGACACCCCCAAACTGTACTTTAGTAATTTGCTAGGCATTTCTTAATCATTCAAGTCGAAATATCATAATTAAAGGTCCCTGCTTATATATAAGTAGGGAAGTAAAAATGCAAAACAGCACCAGCTCCAGAACTCACACTTAGACATCACCTAGCAGCTGTGCGGAAGGTAATGCAGCAAGAGCCTGCTTGTGAGGAAACACAGACGGAGCACACCAGAGAGGGACAGTCCCACCCTAAGTGGAGCGAAGTGAGCACGTCTCAAACCTGCTGAGCCTGGGCCCAGCACCGACGGGGCAGGAGCGCCACCGGGAATGGACGGGAAGCTGTCTGACAGTGTCCGGGTCACATGTGGAAGTTACTGCTCCCGGGATGGGGGAAGGGGAGGGTCTCTCGGAACCTGCAGGGTAGGAAAGAGGTAAGAGGTAGAATTAAGGGTCTCAGAAGAATGAAATTCTCCTAAATCCTCCCTTTAAAGAAACTGCTCTCCCACATACCAGCAAGGAGACTGGTCTCACAGAGAAAGCCCTAAAGTATCCAAACTCATGGGCTTCACACATCAGCTGTGGTCCTGAAGAATAGAAGCACTTCAAAATTAAACATGAAATAGCAGGCAACACCCACATACTCCTTTTATGAGAACTTTAAAGGAGAATAAAACAATTTCAAATGGAAATAAAAATTTTTACCTGGTAATATTTTTCCTAGGCACCAGCCAGGAAACAAACAAACACAACATGACATCCCAATCTAAATACTAAATACTGATAAACATACATCTCTAATTATGAGTCATTTTGAATCAGAAATTTTGAACTTATTATAGGACATGTGAGTGATGGAAAGACGTGTGGAATGGAAGCTGACCAAACTCAAGAAAGAAATCATAGAAAAAAGGCAAAAACACCTGAGAAGTGAACTGAACTGTAACATACAAAAGAGAGGGTAGATTGTCCCCAAAACAATGAAAGGCATTGAAGAGAGGAATTAAAGCAACCAAAAGGATTAGAGCAAAGTAAAGAGATAGAAAGAATTAAGAGAAAATAATAGAGACAGAAATCAGACAAGAAATCTCGAACATATATGTATATACTTGGAGTCTCTGAAGAATCCTTTTTAAATTGAGCACAATCAGTCTATGAATTTATAGTCTAAAAATATTTCAAAAGGGAAGAAACATGATATAAAAACTAAAAATTGACCTAAAATTGTTATACTCAACATAAATCCTACAAAACAAAACAGCAGAGACGTTACCCAGGTTTCCAGCTGCAGTGTTAATTCTAATAATAATTTACAAAAGCAGAGTGGCCTCGCCTTCGTCCACAGCCACCCGTGTCAAGATGACCAAGGCATGGCGTTGGCAGAGTGCGTGGGGAAGAGCCCGAGGGGGAGACTTTCCTGCTGCCCTCGGGTGCCCGGTCCCAGCCATGGGGACAGAGCCCGTCCCGGACAGCATTTTGCAAACAGACGTGTGGGAATTATTAAATACTTTGTATTTGTAGATTTTAGGTGGGATCATAGCATGGGCGTGTCAGGTCAGAAGTGAGGACACATTTAAAAGCAGGGGATGAAGCACGGAAAGGGAAACTGATCTAAGCAGTTGCCAGGCGGGTAACAGGAGAACAGAGAATACTTTAAAACCAAACAAACCTATGTAAGCAAAGGAACCTGAGGACATTACAGAAAGCATTTGTAAAAGGCTATGACTAGAGCAAAATTCCAGACTTTTCTAAATACCAAAAGAAATGCAGAGCAAAAGAGCACACTGAATGGGCCACAATGGAACGTAATACACAAGGAAAACAAAATCGTACGGAAGACTTGGGAGCACACCGAACAACCAGGCTCATGGAAAACCTCAGGCTTTAGCTCTGAAGGTTCACCAGGAGGTGGAGCGGGCAGCACCCAGGCCAGAGGGTGGCAGCCGGGTCACAGGCTGTCCAGGGTGCTGGACAGACTCGTGCCAGCCCCACTTCCAGCACAGGATTGGGAGAGAAGAGCTCCCATTCAAACAAAAATACACATTTTTGTTCATTTAAGGGAAGTAGAGAGATGAATTCCCTAGGTCCTCAAGGCCTTTGAAGCCTATTAAATTCTGAGAAAGAGGATACATGTTCCCAAAAGCAGGTCAGCACACAGAGGGGCGGGAGGAAAGCCCTGGCCAGGGAAAGGGGCTCACGTGATCTCTGTGAAGGAGTGGGCAGTGGAGATGAGTCTTAGGGAAATGCAATGAAAAATTTTTTTTGTCTTTTTGAGACAGGGTTTAGCTATGCAGTTTGGGCTGGACTTGAACACACTTTGTAACCCAGGCTGGCCTCAAACTTGCAGTGATCCTCCTGCCTCAGCCTCCTGAGTGCTGGGATTATAGGCATGGTCTGAAAATTTTATTTGATATAAAAAGTAGAGACTTCAGATTAGATAGATGGTCAGCAGACTCTGACCAGTGAGCCATATTATACTATCCAAACTGTTTTGTTGTTTTCTTCTAGCAACGTGTTACAAATGGTATTTCACCATGGCATTCATTATCTTCTACACCCCAGTTGCACGTGGTCAGCTAACATTTCATTACATTGATTGCACTGCCTGTGTGCGTACAGGGCCATTCGCAATCTGTGACTCTGTAGAAAGCTTGGGAGAAGCGCCGTGGCACATGCCATGATGCAAAGATGACGGCCCCTTTCACAGGAGCAAGGCATGGCTCTGGTCTTCTGTATTTTAGAGATGGGTCATCTGAGATGTTTGGCCTCAAATAAGCTAATTTATGGACTTACAGTATCTTTAAGGGCTTGAGGCAAATGGGCTTGGAAGAGAAAGACAAGCCAGCCAGAGAAACCAACCAGCCCAGAGAGGGCAGCTTTTAATAACCTCACACAGCTTGTGTGCTTAAGTACAAATCATAAAAGCACAGTTTCAGTGCCTCCTTTCTACCTAACTGTTGCTCCTAACTGCCTCATCAAGATTTGATTTATCTAATTTTTCATTATGCAAATCAAGTCACTGCTGTGTGTTCTATACTGCTAACAGCATTATAGAGGGTGTCCCCGTTTCTGTATTTCTAAACACATCCACACTCTGCAGACGCCAAAGGCACATTTCCACAATATTGCTGAATCGTGCTCCGAGAAAGCTGTGCTGGCCTCCACCCCGCGAGCTGTGTGTGTGATGGCACTCAGGAGCTCTTCCGCCCTGGAGCTGGCCCCACCGTGGGCACAGCGCCCGGCTCTTTCCAAGTGCTGTGCCGCACTGCCCAGAGCCTCACCTCTGTCACTTCCTGCCCACTCACGTGATTCCCAGGAGTGCTGCAGTGGAAACCCACTGATACCTGCGTTGCTTCAATCACAAATGCTTGCTCCAAGCTTCCCGGTGCTCTGGCTTTCTTGGACTCAGCTGTGTTTCCTGCCTTTGTCTCTTAGGGTTGAGTATTTCCATTTCTATTAAGCACTTCGGTGAAAAGACTGTTTCAGAATGTCAAGTCTGGAACTGCCTTGATTTCTAGATTTCACAAACAAGCTCAGAGCTCCAGCTGTGGTTCTTTTGCTGCTTCTGTAACATTCTCTCATCTCTTCTGACAAATGACGACTTCCAAGACTTCCTACGTTTAATTGGAAGGGCTGAATATGGAGAGGACAGAGATCAGGGAAGCTAATCAGTTAACAGCCATGGGAATAATAACAAAAACGCTGCTTCCCCTGACTGGAATGTAGGTGGGAACCTGAATTGAATCTAATCAGGGCTGACCTCCGAGGCTCCGTGCCCTGACCAGGTGGAGACCACCGGTGCGCCCGTGCGGAAGCCCGGCAGGGTCGTGCTCCCCACACGCACGTCCCTCCTCCCCCCGAGCTTTCTCCCTTCGCAGCACCCTGCCCCCTTGCACACAGCCAGTGCAGGTTCTGTGTTAACACACTCTGCCTTTCCCCAGATTTCGTTAACTCCTCTCAGCTCTGGGCCCGGTGAGCATTTTTGTAGCTGCTACTGAGCCCTGCCGCTGGTGGCTTCATGATCCAGTCTGGGAACCCGGCCCCTTCCTTCTGGCTAGCATCTCCAGTGGCTCAGCAACCCTCCCACTGTGGAGGTCCCGTGGTCCCGACCTTGGTGCAGCAGCCCTTCGGCCCTGCGGCCGTCCCAGCGAGCGTGCTCCTGTGGTCACGGTCTGCCCCTGCTAACCCTTTTGCTTCTCCGGTCCTGGTGCAGACCTGCTTCCCTACTCCACATGGCAAGCACAAAGGTCTGCACCCTTTGTCTCTGATCCTGTCACAAATCAGGGTCCAGCTGACTCAAGTCCCACCAAGTTGATGCATCACAGGCCACCGGTGACTCAGACTTGTTTCTTTATTAATAGTATGAGGGAGTCTCTTGATAGAATCACAGATTTATCTGCAGAAAGAAAATTCATTGAGATCAGTTGATGAACACATTTTTATTCATTACAGAGAGAGGTCATATTAAACTGAAAACCAGACTATTTTATAAGTGATGCTAGAGGCAGTAAAATAGATGATCGTGTCCTTTTTCAGTGAAACCAAATTATTCTCCTCCCCCTGGTGAGATGTGACGGGTGCAAGGGAGGGTGAATCATTGAGGAAAACGGGGGTAGATGGTGTGGGAATGAGAAAAAGCTATTAGCATGATTTTAACCTCTGATTCACCAGGAAGAATGCTACAGAATATCAGCACCGAATCGTTTTTTCAGGCTTTTATGAAATGGTCGGTCTCTTAGGGCTGAATGGTTCGTGAGCAAGCTCTGTTTCGAACCTCTGACTTAGGTAATCTATCATTAAACCTTTCTGAACACTGGGAAGGCCAGGCAGTTTGAGCTGGAACTTTCACCGCTGCCCACTGACCTGCAGCTCAAGGCCTGGACACTCTGCAGACTGTGGCGACCACCATGGTTTAATGAGCTGGTGCAGGGTGGGGAGGCAGCACATCAACGGGCCCTGAAATCTCCCTGTCCCTTGCCCTGGGCCGCGCTGCATCTGGCTGTGCCGTCTCCTATCTCGCAGGAGTCCCAGGAGCTTTAGGGGCTCTAGGCCAGGCACCCAGGACAAAGTGCAAGCATATTTCACATTTATCACAGCTTCCAAAAATGTTTTATGGC
Source organism: Hydrochoerus hydrochaeris (assembly GCA_004027455.1). Taxonomy (NCBI): domain Eukaryota; kingdom Metazoa; phylum Chordata; class Mammalia; order Rodentia; family Hydrochaeridae; genus Hydrochoerus; species Hydrochoerus hydrochaeris. Next base: position 166,844 of record PVLA01003000.1, read on the forward strand.
AGATTATTGAAGCTAGAAATTAAAAAAGAAGAGCTTGTTCATAAGCCATTCAAGTCTTCATGAGAAACCAGAAGACACAGATGAAGTGTTTCCAGAGTTCTGTCAGCTTTCCAAGAAATCATCACAACCAGTGAGGAGTCGTGTGACCCCCAGTGCACAGCAGGTTGCTCAGAAGCACTGGGGGCATCTGGGGTGGGACAGTCTGGTGAGATCGATGCCTTCATTCCTGTGCTCTGAAGCCAACTCCAGATACAGGAAAAAAATTCACAATAAAGCAACATGAAAAGAGCTTTTCCAAATGGAGTTGGGAGCTGGTGAGGGAAGAAGATTTGGTCAGGATTCAACAGTGGTCTTGGAACATGAGCCTTGATAAGCTTCACCCTATACCACAGCATTTATAACAGAAAATTACACTGCACCCAAAGGCGCAAGAGGCTGTAATCCCAGCACCCTGCAATGAGGCAGGAGGATCACAGTGTGAGCCTAGCCTGGGTAACAGGACAACTTAGCAAGACCCTGTCTGACAATAAAATGTAGAAAAGAGGGCTGGGGATGTAGCTCAGTGTGAAGGCCCTGGGTTCGATTCTTCCCCAATACCTCACACATGGGAGAGAGAGAGAGAGAGAGAGAGGAAGAGAAGGGAAGGGAAGGGAAGGGAAGGGAAGGGAAGGGAAGGGAAGGGAAGGGAAGGGAAGGGGAAGGAGGAGAGGGGAAGGGAGGGGAGGGGAGAGGGGAGGGGAGGGGAGAAGAGCAGGGCATACCAGGGGGCCACAGGAGTCTCCTGGGCAAGCACAGGCACAGACACTCTTCATCATCTGACAATCCCATGGTCATTGTCACACAGTCCCTGTTCTCAACTCTAACAGAGATTTCCCAGTAAACCATTTCTCCTGCTTTGTAATAAACTGATACCTTTCTATGGAGTGGGGGACAGGTCTGGTGGTAGAGGAAAGGAAAGTGTCCGTTTGAGGGACAGGGGCATCACCTGGCTCAGGGCTAGCCAGGAACCAGCTGCACATCTGTAAAATCACGCTGTGTCTCCAGGCCCTGTGGCCGCCTGCTGCCTGCCCTGGCTATGGCCCAGTCACTGCACTGAAGGGGTGGACAAGACCTCTGGGCTCTGGGACAGCCCCTGCCCTCCCCAGCCAGAGCAAGAGTGAGGACCTCACGCCTGCAGGGAGAGGGCAACACAACCAGAGCTCTGGGATTTCCCTGACTCCCTTCTCTGGCATAAAGGGAGCCCAAAATCTCCCAGGCCTGCACTGGACTCCACACACCTGGCCCTGACCAGACCTGACCAGACTGGACCAGACCTGACCAGACCGGACCAGACCTGACCTAGCCTGACCTGGCCACTCCGATTGACCCACACAGCTGGGGGCACAGGCGCTCTGCAGAGACCCTGCAGCGATCTCCAGCTGGTTTCTCCCAAACACAGCAGGGAGGGCTATGGCTGCTCCTGCGTTGGAAGAGAGCTGGAGAGACATGGGGGAGAGCTCCGCTGTCAGCAGAGCCTGAGGGGTTCTGCTGCTGTAGGGAAGGAAAATCATCATGGCTCCTTAAAACACAGTGTCTCTCCGAGCAGTGTCCACAGAGGCGGCCCAGGGTGCAAGGCTGTGGGAAAGGAGACAAGAATTCCAGGCTGTTTCTAGGTTTCCCAGTTTGTGGGGCTTCATTTCCTTACAGCTGTTATCTGATGGGAGCCTCGGGAGGGGGAGTTGCTTCCAGGTTCTTGGTGTCCTGGACTAAGAATGGGGCAGGACACTCAAAAGACTTCTTGAGGAAGGAGTGAGAAGAGAAAGGGAAAGTGCGCTCCAAGGGTGGGGTCCCCCCCCCCGAGAGGGGAGCTTGACCCGTGGGCCGGCCCTGGGTCTCTGCAGTCGGTCAGTCTGGGGGTCTGGAGTTCTGAGGGCCCATGGGCACCTGACTCACCGTCAGGAGGAGAGGTGTGGACCACACAAGGGTTTCGGAAGAAGAGTAGTGAAGTCCAGAGCCTGTGGGGTGGAGGTCAAAACCACAATGCAGAGGAGGCTGGACACCGGCCAGCATTCTGCAGCCTCGGATTCACTCGTGCCTGGGGACCCTGGGGGGACTGGGTGACCTTTACCTATTGATTTTCTGATATTTTGACATAGTGTCCTTGCTCTGGTTTCTTGGTCTCTGCCCAGCAGCTTCCTGCAGCGCACTTGTCCTTGCTCCGCCTCCTTCCAAACACTGCTCTGGCCCTCGGCCTCGCCCAGCAAGAGGAATACGGGCTGCGCCTTCTCGGCCAGCTCGCTTATGCCTGGAGCTTTGCGCAGTCACTGGTAATAGTAACTCTAGTTAAGTATTTTCTGTAAATACTGGTGCATCTAGGTCCCCCCTTCTTTCTGACGTATCTTGAAAAGATTTCTACAAATGGAGTTGCTTGGTCAGGTAACGACCAGAGAGCTAGAGCAAAGGAGCGGCAGCAGAGCACTCTTGGGCTGGTGCGGGCAGCTGGGAAAGACCTCACAGGATGGAGGATCCTGGAGACGGGGCCTTCCTGGGTGCGTGTCCAGTGGTTAGTGCAGATGTGCTTGATGCCTCAGCAGCCCCGGTGCCCACCTGAACTCTTGCGTTTCCTGCCACTGTGTGGATGTACTCGTGGAGAATTGTGGGGGACACCGAAGTGTGTTCCCCTAAGGACAGGCACACCCATCTCCAGGACTGCTCATTTTTAGTTTTATCCCAAGGCTAAGACTGCCTCATTCCCCTGAGAACTGATGCTCTAGGAGGCCTCGTCTAGGTTTGTTCCCCAGATGTGGAACAGCACGCTTGACACCCAGCAGATGGGTGTGTTGCGGGGGTGCCAGGGGGAGGCGGAGGCTGAGGCCAGACCAGCAGAGCAAACTGCTCTGCAGTTAGCCTTGGGGAGCAGGCAGCAGGAGCACAAGGCAGGGTGCGATGTCTCACAGGCCAAAGCCGTGTCTTCCTAGCTCGATTCTCTCCTGGAAAGGGAGGCTCTGCCTTCCCGTCTACCACGCAGCCCCACCCTTGAGCCCCAAGGGGTCCTTGTCGCCCCACAGTCCTCACCCTGTCAGACTAATAATACAGACGGGAGCATCCTTGTCTACTACTGCCTTTAATCTGTGTACCATTATTTCACCAGTCCTAAGGTGCATATATTTCCATATTTCATGAGACAGGTTTAGATAAAGGACAGTCCCCAGACCTTGCTCTTGGAGATGGGTGACAGGGTCCAGGGTGCTATGCTGAATGTGACTTTGGGAGGTGCGCCTGGCTGGAGCGGTCATTGTGGGCATGACCCAGCGGATTTAGCGTCTTCCCTGGCTCCTCTTTGCTCTCCACTTCCCGGCCACTATGATGCGAGCGGCTGTCCTCCACCAGGTCCCTCTGCCATGCTGTTTCTGCGTTGGAGCCAGCAGACCATGGACTGTACCTATGAACCAAAGTCAACCTCTCCAGCCTTAAGTTGTGGGTGTCTGGTGTTGTGTCTCAGCAGCAAGAGAGTGACTAAGGCAAAGAAGTAGGGGTAACACAGGAATCTCGAGCATCTTAGCAAGGTGACTGCGTTCGCAGGGCTAGTGTGACACCAGTTCTCTGCTCACGCAGACTCCCCAGTTCCATGTGGACCTGACAGGGAGGGGAGCTTATCCCATCACAGAGGCTGGTCACTTGCCCAGATCACCTCAGCTCATCATCCTGCTGTGGGACATGGTATGATATTCTTAGTGTTTTGGATTCCTCCTCTGGATTCCTTGACTTAGGCAGGATTCAATATCAAGTTCCACCTAGATTTGGGGAGGGGGTAAACCCAGCAAACCACGAGTGGCCCTATCGTGCCTCCAGGAAAGAACAGTTCTGCTCTGTAGAACTGAGCTCAATTTTGAGTTCTAACAATGTACACAAAACAGATGCTTCTTCCTGCAGTGTTCGTCCCATCTCCATCAAACAGTTACGGATATTAGATTTTTCCATCTGCACTATGGTGTCTGGTTGCCAGGGTGACAGTGCTCTCCTGGAACAGAAAATCAAATAGCTGCCTGTAACTTGCAGGTAAAGGTCACGCTCGGTACAACATGCCCCCGTTCTGCGTCGGAAGGGAAGCGCACGGCCAGAGGGAAGGCTGGGCCACGGATTCCTCGTTCCAGGATCAGCAGTGTGTAAGCGAGCATCTTGGTGCTGAGCAGCGACTCTGTAAGCAGCTTCAGAAGTAACTTCTGCATGCAAAACATGAAACACCGTGTGAAGGGTTTGGGTTCCCACAGAACCGTCCTGCGCTCTTCACTTTCAGGGAGCCCCTTCAAATGCCCTCGGCTTTCAGAGTGTGCGCAGCCCGCATGGCTGAGGCACAGGTAACTCCACAAAAGTCTTGACGTGAGAAGTGCGTTTCCCAGATCCCATGGGTGACACATAATGCTTTAATACTCTGCCTGTTTAGGGCTCAGACTCCAGGGTGACAGAGCTTGGGGGGCAGTCTCCAGCTGTGATAATTTATAGCTGGGGCTACAGCTTGAAGAGACAGAGCACTCCTGCCAGGAGCCACAGAAATGACCAGCTTCTTAGAAAGTCTTAAGGAGAAGGGGAAAGAGCTACCAGTTTCACTGTGCAGCAGGCTTGCAGCTCTGCCTGCTGTAATTCTTGTTCATGCTGACACTTGAGATCATATTGCCACCACTACTGCTTCGCATGCTACTAGAATTCATGGGCTCTAGTTCTGAAATAATTTCCAATGGGTGTATCATAAAAGTAAAATATGGAAATGGGAAAAATATAACTATCGAGCCATCCTGAATAGAGTTCCTTCCCCTGAGATTGGATACCTATGAACGCTTTGCGGAAGTAACCAATCTGACGTGTTGCTTCAGGAATACTCCGTGCTTATACGCTAACAGATGCAGGATGTAATAGACGCACTGTTCAGCAACATTTCCCCACTCAGGACTGTGCCTGGAACACGTTTCCTCATTAGCACCTCTGGAGCTGGGGAAGTGAGGGGCCCACTTGGAACGCGAACAGGGGAAGAAACGCAGCTGTAATTAGGGATACGTGAAAGGGTTTGACTAAAAATGTGACAACTTCACTCGGTAAAGTAGCACAATCTATGCAACAACTCAAATGTCAATTAGAAGGAAATACGGTGTCATAGAAAAGTACCCAGCAAAATCATGCTTCCCTCGGATTGCACTGCTGCGCAAATGACTGCTAAGTCCCCCCTTTCTTGTGTACTGGAAGTTTCGCTGTGTTATGTTAGACCTCACTTCTGCCATGTTAATTTTTCTGGGAGTCATACAATTTAAATAGTTCATGTTTATTTACGTTATCCAGACAGGGAGAGGTGAACTTCTATGGGTGTGGATAAATTATTACTCATTCACAGCAGTAACCGCGTCACTTCCTCCTCACCCCAGGGCGTCCCCTCAGGGTGATGTGAGGAGAGATGATGTCACTGAGGAGTCCCCGGAGCGCCAATCTGAGATTTACCCAGAAGAGGCAGCTGCTCCTGCTTCCCTGTGTTCCCTAATGCAAGGCCTCCGAAGTTTCTTTGGGAGGACAAGATATACCCAGCCCTTTGAGACAGAAGCAGGAGTGTCTGGAGAAGGGTGAGGGGTGCCTGTGTGCTCACAGCACCCCCGAGCCACGGGCCTGATCCCGGCCTCCTCCCCTGCCCAGAGGCACAGCCCTCTCCAGGCCCTGCGTGCCTCAGCCCAAGCCCACAGCTTGTCTTTAACTCCATATGAACGAAAACTTCCCAGAAAGCCTTGACTGCGCAGACCCGTAAATACCCTCTTCTTCAAACCCCTTTGCTGTACATTATTTCAGTTATATTTTCTCCTAAGAACTGTGTGTATTGTGTTTCATTATTCTTCAGGTTTCCTATACTTCACTAAGACCCATCGCCCACAATCACAGATTTCCCCTGTCGGTTTCCAAAGATCATCAATACCGCATCTTCCTTCCACAGCGGAGGACAGCTCCTCCATCTTGTTCTTGTCCCTCCCCCCAGCTGACTGGTCGATATCACCTTGCTGCCGCCTGACCTGGGGTGCTCTCCGAGGCCTCCTGCTGAAGGCTGTCCCCCTGTGGTGCTGTTGGGAGGTGCTGGACCTGTTAAGAGGCCAGCACTAGTGGGGTCTTTAGGTCTTGACCTGACGTGTTTCTTCCTCCCTTTTGCTCCTGGCCTGGGGTGACAGGTTTTGCCCCAACCATGACGTGTCACCTCTCACAGCCCTCAGGGATGGGGCCAACAGATCCTGGGCTGGAAACTCCAAAACCAGAAGCCAAAACCCTTTCTCTGTAATTGATTATCTGAGTATTTTGTCATGGAGACAAAAAGGAAACTAACACACACCTGTAGTTTTAATTCCAAGGTTTTAAAAGTCTTCCCCAAGTAGTTCTTCACACAGGTGACAGGAACCAGAACAAGCGGCCAATTCCACCAGAGACAGGAGCCTGAAGTGGTACTCAGGAGCTGCTCACAGCCCTCACCCTTCGCCCCTCGCCGGCCTTCTGACGATCTCCCATTGCAGACAGCCGTCCCGGACACAGCAGGAAGGAGATGCCCCAGCTTCTTCACCCAGAGAGAAGACCCTGCCCTGAAGCAAGTCAGTATCTCCAGAGGGATGATCGCAGAGGCCCGGGGGGGACAAGGTGCACACAGGTGGCAGGTGTGGTGAGCAACACTCTGTTCCCCCTCCACAACCCCGTTAGATTTCCCCACACTAGCCAGCATTAGGACTGCTCTGTTGGTCAGAAAGCCTTTTCCATGTGGTGTCAACAAGGGTCACTTGGTGGCACGGAGCAGGTGGTGGGCTTGTTCTAGGGGCTGAAGGCAGCTTTGCTCTCCTGAGTGGTGCTCAGTGGTCGTCTGCAATGCTGGGCTCCCCCATTCTGGCTCCCCTCGCGTCCTCTTGGGGCCTCGCAACATGACCTCTCTGAAGGAGGTGGACTTTGCACGTGCAGGCTCAGGCTCCGAGGGCAACTCCAAAGTTGGGTCAGACGATGCAAAGCTTTTTTATGATTTGTCTTGGGTTATTTCCATGGCATTCTGTTTAGTATGTTGTGCTGTCCATGTTTAACACGGGAGGGGAAATCAGTAGTACTTTGGTTCACTAACTTAATTTGTTCCGTGATTCTGGGAAAAATAGCCATGTTTTGTTGGTGTGGGGTAGATGGCCCCAGTCGTGTGTGTCACCTGATGCAGAGTTTGCAAACAAAAATAAATGCTTCTGTTTGTGAATGAAATTGTTTGCAAATGAAAGTGTTTGTGAATCAAGACAGCACTGTATGTACCCAGTAAATAACCTGGATGCTAAACATCCCACTGTATTTGCTTTTGTTCGATGGTAGCTACCAGTCTTAGTTATTTTTCTTATTGCTAGAACAAAATACCAGACACCTACAAGTTAAAAAGGAAAGGTTTGTTGCAGCTCACCGTTTGTAGAGGCTTCAGCCCACAGTCTGCTGGCTCGGAGGCAGGGCGGCAGGCAGGAGACGTGGGAGCAGGAGACAGCACAGCAGCAGCAGCAGCAAGAGGCCTGCCTGCCTCCCTCCCCTCTCCATCCCATCCAGTCTACAAGCCTGTTGGCTGGTGCCACTCACACCCAGGGCGGGGCTTCCCTTCCTTTCCACACCCAGAATTATGCTAATTCCAATCAGTGGGCTAATTTAGTGCCAGACTCCCTTAATCCCAGGGTCACATGCCCGGGATCCAGCAGCTCCCAAAAGTCCCACTTAGGAGTGCACCGGGTTTGGGCGACGTCTGGATACAAAGTGCAGCAGCACCCTAGTTCCTATGGGAAGGAGTGTTGGTAAGCTCTATCAGCGCTCTGTTCTTGCCTTTGGCTTCTGGTTTGGTGGAACCCTCACTGCCTTAGTCTTTGAGAGGAAACAGTCTCCTTCTGGGAACCAGGACATTTTGCCAGCAAAGCCTAAGGTTTGGTTCTACTGGGAGGCTCGCATTTCAGACACAGCTAACTGTGTAATGGCTCAAGGGCTAGTTCTACTTCCATCCACTGGGTCCCAGATCCGTCTTTTCTAGCCACTGGGAAGGAGGAACAGATATCTATGGGCTCAGTGCATGTAACACATCCCAGGAGACGTGGTCTACACCTAGTGCAGGTCTCTGAACCGGCCTCGAAGCTACATCTGTCTCATCTACTTCTGAGTGACCATGGGACCCATAGATGCTTTGCTGACGCTCTGCGGTCTCATTTCCCTTTTGTCAGGTAGGTGCCTTGGTCAGAGCCAGAGCTGTGTGGGACTCTGGGTCAGACCTGCATCTCCTAAGCCCCAGATGGACCGGCACTGCACAGGTGCTCAGCGTGGTAGCAAACCCATACGGAGTGAAGGTGAATCGCTGCTCTCCTGGAAGGTGTCTTAATCTCATTAAAGTTTATAAGAAAATTGCTGAAGCATTTTGTAGAAAATGATAATTTCTTCTCAGAAGGAAAATTTGAATTACACAAAATAGTTCTTAGATCAGATTTGGGACATTTTTTTTTTTTAAAGTCACGCTCCGGTATTTCTAATTGGTTATTTTTTAAAAACAACTTGCTTCAACTTTTAAAATTTTTTATGACTCTGAGTATATGTATTAAACATAATTTAAATCCTTATATGTGGGCTTCACTTTGGCATCCTTTCAGCAGTCAGTTGAGCTGTTTTTCTCAGGAGTAGTTATGGTCCGTAGATGTCAGTTACTTTGCTTTATGAATTAAGTTGCCTGATAATAGACCAGGGAGGTTACAGAGAGCTGATGCCCGGCCCGGGCGGTTACAGAGGGCGGATGCCCGGCCCGGGCGGTTACAGAGGGCGGATGCCCGGCCCGGGCGGTTACAGAGGGCGGATGCCCGGCCTGGGCATTGCAGAGAGAAGAAAAGAGGAAAGGGTACTGCAGTCTGGGTTGGTGCTGCCCCTGACCAGCATGTTCCCCAGCTTCCCAGGTTCCCATACCCCAGGCTCCTTTGCAGAGGGGTTTTCGCTCTGTCTTTCCTATGGCGTCTCAGCACCGGGTCAGGGAGGGGAGGACTGTAAAGCAGAGAGAGAGACGCTTGGAGCTTTGCAGTCTGCTGCCATTGTTACTGCCGTGTCCTCCCCCAGCCAGCTTGAGGGATGCTCATCATGTGTGAGTGAGACCACGACCTCTGGCTTGAAACTGTATCACACCATCAGACTGCACTAAAATCCAAAGTCCTGTGGGGTAGATGGCCCCAGTCGTGTGTGTCACCTGATGCAGAGTTTGCAAACAAAAATAAATGCTTCTGTTTGTGAATGAAATTGTTTGCAAATGAAAGTGTTTGTGAATCAAGACAGCACTGTATGTACCCAGTAAATAACCTGGATGCTAAACATCCCACTGTATTTGCTTTTGTTCGATGGTAGCTACCAGTCTTAGTTATTTTTCTTATAACTAAGTGGTGATCCCCGCCACTCTTCCCTGTCCTCTGTCCTCCCCCAGGAATGCGATCTTCAGGAATTCTCATGGGTCAGACCCAACCGGGAGCCAGAGGCAGAGTGCTTCCTAAGGGGAGTCAGCCTCCCGGGAAGAGAGCCGGTGGAAGGCAGCAGGGCCAGGCGTGGAATGAGAGACTCAGGTGATGGCCCTGCAGGTGAGAACGCAGGCTCATGGGGCTGGGGCCACGGGGAAGTCTGGGCCTTCCTAACGGCAGGTCTGGCCTCGTCTCCCTCAGAGACGTGGATGCTGACAGCCTCCAGAAGGACTCTGTTCTTTCTAATCGTCCATGCCGTGGGGATTGGTAATGCCTAAACAAAGGGCAGGACCCATAGCAGACTGGAAAATAGTAATAGAATAGTAATAGATGTGACCTCACAGACTTCGACCCTGACCCCTTCCGAGTTTGTGTGGAGACTGGAGTTCTGAGCATCTCACAGCTCAGCCCAGGCTCTGTCAGGGTCCTCACCTGTGTCCCAGGGCCTCCAGTGGGTCACAAGGACAGCATCAATAAGCAAATCCAAAGTACTGTAGGTCTGGGGCACTTGTCAGCTAGAGTTTTGGGGTTGGGGGAAGAGTGTGTCTTGTGAAAAAAGAGGCAAAAAGACATGGAATAAGGATTAAACCCAAAATGTGTTTTCTGTTGACGTTTTCTGCCCAGCATGTCACATGCTTGTGTTCAGGGGTGAGCAAGTCCTACTGCCACCATTTTGTCTACTCATTAATCAAGAAGAAAGACTTCTCGTCCTCACGGCCCTTAAGGACGAATTGTTCTCTGGGGTGCAGGGCCTCGATGACAGGTCCTCCATCAGGAGGGAGCATTTTGGGAAGTAGTGGGACTGACCTGGTTACTGAGGTCAGCGGGATGCTGATCTATTTTGCTCACCACAGGAAGCAGAATCCACTGGAGACATTATCCACTTATCAGTAAGGTCGTCTGCTTAAGAGCTGGGCCAGGGACGCAGCTGTGTCTCCCTGTAGCCACAGCCAAAAGCCGTGTTAAAGCTCTTCTACCAATAAGGCCAGTCTGCCTTTGAGGTTCACAGGTCCACACGACTAGCTCTGCGACTTTCTCTTCTTGTGTTGCCAAACTTTTGAATTTCCAAGTTTGGGCTGCATGCACGCCCTTCTCTTCTAATGGGTGCACATTTTATTTCTCAGAAAAACTAAATATTTAGGTTCTCATTACCAAAAAAACTAAGTATTTAAGAAAATAGTAACTATACTGGTGCTGTGTAATGACAGGAGAGGAATAGAAGTTGCACTCTTTTCTTTTCAGACAGAGTCTCACTGTGTAGTCTGGGCTGGGCTTGGATTCACTATGACACCCAGGCTGGCCTCAAACTTGTAATCCTCTCTCCTCCGCATCCTGAGTGCTGTAATTACAAATGGAACAAGTTGGATTCTTGGCACTCGAGTATCCCAATTCTGCCTTAATGATTGAGAATCCCGGGGTATTATTTATTGAAAGGTGGTCACTGAATCTTCCAGAAGCCCCCTCTGATTCCCAAATAGTACCTAATAAACTTTATCTCTGTTGCTTCTTTAAAACATTAAATCTGCGTTCCTGAGTCTGCCGTCTCCCCCCCGGAGCCCCGCTGGCTTTGTGGCTTCCTGGCCTCTCGGGAGCTCTTTGGGAGTGGGGAGCGCAGTGGGAGGGAGAAGGTAGGTGAGAAGAGCTGAAGACAGCCAGGTCTCGCTTGAGGAGCAAGAGGCGGCACACAAGAGACTATGTGATCACGGCTGGGTGCTTAGACACTGAGACAAGGTTGTCCATAATTTTCATTTTAAACAGATATTTTTAAACAATTTAAGAGAAGTGACTTCAAGTGTTTTAAACTTTTGATTCACTTATCTCTACCTACTTCACAAGAACACTGAATTGCACTATTTCGGGGTGCCTGTCTCTTCTGCTCCCCGCATGCACGGTTAACGCTCTCCAGGGCTCAGCACTTCTTCAGGTGAGCTCACTGAAAACTCTCCCCTGGGCCAGTGGGGCCCCTGGCTCCTCTCCCACTGCTTCCCAGGGCCACTGCCTCCCTGCTGAGCCACTGGTGGTCACTGTCCAGTCCTTGGCTTCTATGCAATCACCTGTCTTCCTATTCTAACATGAGTGAGACCACATGGGACCTGTGTTTTTAGTATTCTTTCTACATCCTGAAAATCTGAGTTTTCTTCTGTTATCATTCCCTTAATTCTGGTTTTATTGTTTGTTTGTTTTGTACAAGGAATCGAACTCACCACCTGGTGCTTGCCAGGCAGGCACTTAAGCCACTGAGCTAAATCCCTTTCTTTGTCTTTTTGAGACAGGTTTTCACTATGTAGTCCAGGCTGGCCTTGAACTCATTTTGTAGCCCTGGCTTGAACTTGTAGCAATCCTCCTGCCTTAGCCTCCCAAGTGCTGGGATTACAGGTATGTGCCACCACGCCAGGCCTAATATTTCCTTCGTTCTGAAGAGCTTTCCTTAGTGTTTCATGAAGAACACACTTGATGGTGACAAATTCCCTTAGTTTTCTTTCATTGGAAAATGAGTCTACTTTAACAAAGCTCTTGGAGGATGTTTTGCTATGTGTGAAACCCTGGGCTGGCCTCCTCCTCACTCCACACAGCACCTTCAAGGCATTTCCTGGGGTCTTCTGGCCTCTATCTTTGGACAAGAGCCAGGAGTTTTCCAAACCAACCTCTCATACACAGTGCGGCTTTGTGCCCTGGCTTCTCTTGGGATGTTTGCCTTATCCATGGTTTTCAGCAGTCTGACCATGACGTGCCCAGGCATGGTTACTTTACATTTACCCTGTTTAGAGTTTGGTGAGATTCCTGAGTCTCTAAATGTCTGTCTTCCATCAAATTTGGGAAGTTTTTGGCTATCGTGAGAGGGTTGTCTTGTTACCATACCAGACGTAGAGCTCCTTTCCTCATGGTCTGTAAGCTAAGACTCTGGAATTTGAGGAGGGGAGTCTTCTCGTGGGAGTGGGGCCACCCACAGCCACCAAGGAGTCCTGATTTAGACCGGAAGTCACTCCACTCCAAAGGAGTGGAGACGGGCACTTTTGTTGGCAAACATGAAAGCGTGAGGGAAAGAACGAGGGTCCTATGGAGGTAACCTAGCCCAACCTGAGGGCGTTTGGGAGTGCCCAGAAGTGCAGAAGCTGGTCAGTGCATTCACCTCAGAGCCTTACCTGTCAGTGCAGCCTGCCTTGGGGAGCTCCCTTTTCCCCCCGAGGCACACGCAGTGGCTACGTGAGCTTGCAGGGGCTCTGGATGTGTGCTGCTGAGCGGCTCTGATGGCGCCAAGGGCCACCCTCTGCTTCACACTAAGCCATGGGGCAGAGCCTTCTGTTCCTCTAATTCTGCTTCTCTCTTCTTTCTCCTGAATTAAAAAGCTGAGCCAAATCACATCTGTGATAATATAATAAGGTACAACTTTTGGACACGAAGGTCGCTGTCTTAGAAGTAAAAGATGATAGGTTTTTTAGGTCCAAAGGAAGAACATTCACACCCAAGTCAGTGACGGGCTGAATGCTTTGAAATGAGGACCATGCTGCCCTGGAGCTCCCAGTGTTTACTGTGAGTCCAACAAATCAAGCAACTTCCTGCTATTAAACTGGACTTCCTGTCAGAGAGCCACAGACTTTCCTCTGCAAATTATTTACACCAACAGAAAAATCACTGGTATGTGATCTAGATGCGCTGGCTATTGTTTATCAAGGATGGGCCTTAGTTAACAGACTTTGGAAAATTAGAGCATTCAACCTCTGTTACCCTTCAGAGCTCTGTGCATTCTAATCAGGAAGCAGAACATTTCCTTCTGTCGCCTAATATCTAACATGTCTAGCAAAGAGATTTTGTTTAAAAACATAGGTTACCAAAGCCAGAATCCAAGGGCTTTTTTGTCTTTAAGTAGATTCTATGGGACATCAGATGAGAGAATCAGACATTAGGAGCTCCCATTAAAGCTTAGATTTTGTGAGGCAAGTATTCCAGCCTGAGAATTTTGAGTTTTGGTAACAGTGCCGAAATAGTTCAGACCAGCCTCCTGCTAAAAATTACTAGAGAAAAAGAACAAAAGTATCCTTAAAGAACTTGGAGGCATCGGAGGACCAGCAAGGTAACTAAGAATTATAGGCTCATTGTTACGGACTGAAAACTGGTGGTCACCTTAGAGCCAGCTGGATTGCGTCAGCATAGCGCTGAGTGTAGATGTTCCACCTGAGGCACAGAGATGTGGAGAAGGAGATGCTATGCGTCAGTGCGCTGAGGCGTCACGTTAGTGCATTGAGGCGCTGTGTGTTCTCCTACATGTTGCTGTCTGAGCCTTGGTTCTCCTGGAGGAGCTCTGGTCCTCACATCAAGCATTGCTTCCTGCCTCAGAGGGGAAGACGTGTGCAGCTTGGTCTCCAGGATGAACTCGTCACGCTGGCTTCCTGGCTTGTACTCGACTGCGCTTGTCGTCGGAGGAGCTCGGGGCCTCCGTGTCGCTGAGGATGGCTGTGGTGCTTTTCGGGACAGCCCTGGTCTTTGCTGTGAGTGTGACTTCTGGCTCAGCATAGAACCCTCAACCTACCAGCACAGCTCCTTCACCCCACTGGCATAGACTTCCTAGTTTCCACCGCTGACCTTTGGGCCTTCCTAGCTCAGATCCATAAAAGAGACTGGCGTGAGTCCTCCTTGTGGGCTCTAGACCTCCAGTTGGTCTTCATCTGGACTCATGTGGGACATTGCTGTGGGATTCAGGCCCCTGGCTAAATATTCTATCTTTAATGTTGTGGATAGATTTCCTGCATTTTCTTGTTTTAACCCTGGGTGACCATCATAACATAATATTATAAACTCCATGTCGTGATTCTAACTGTTCTCTGCACAGCCCCTGCTACAGCACTCAGGATCTAAGAGAATGGAGACCAGAGAGACGAGTCCAGCATTCGGGGTGACTGCTTGTGGGTGATGCCTGGGAAAGAGAGGCTGTAACTCACTTCCCACCCAGGCAGGAACAGTGGGTGAGAGCTGCTCTTCCTGGAGCCTTCTCGCTTATTCCTCTTCAACTCCCCGACTCTTTGTGTAACTAGATGGGACTTAGCCCTGGTTCCCAGTGGGGTAGGCATGTGACTGACTCATGCTGGGGCAACAAAATAATGCTCCAGCCAGGAAGACAGTGTTGTGAAATATAGTAGGATTGAGAACTGAAATTAGAAGTCTGGCTGGAAACAGGGACATTGTCAGTGGACAGCACACTCTCTTGCCCAGAGACAGCCAAATCCAACACCCCAGCCAGAACCCCTGAGGACCCAAACACAGGACACAGACAGCCTCTGCTTCTCTGGGGGAGACAGATCCCCAAGCTTCCTTGCACACCCATCTGCCACACAGAAAAGGAGGGACAAAGGTGGAGTTTCTGTGATAGAGAGACGATCTTACAACTCCCAGAAAACTCACCCTACAGGACTCAGAGAAGAGACCAAGACACCATTCAGCAGGACCTGAGCTCAGTCATAGGAAGCAGAGGAGCAGCATCTCCACATGTGTGGAACCCAGCTGGCATGAAGTGTTTATGTGGCTGGCCTGGTGGGATGTGGGCATCACAGCTGGGGAGGAACTGTACCTGCTATGCCAGGAAAAAAGCACACAGACGATGGTACGGCCGGAGCTATCGAGGAGATGGTGCATTTTCCTAAAATGTGCAACACGGAGAGGCCTGCAGCAGGGAACTAGGAGTTCCCAGGGCTGGGGAGTGGGGGGCACTGATAGCAGACTTGAGGTCTCTTGGGGACCATGAAAATGCTCTAAAATTGATTGTGAGAGTGGTCACACAATTCTGAGCAAATTAAAGATCTTAGCATTTTAACTTTAAGTGACATTGTGTGTGCGAATAGCATCTTGATTCAGTTTTAAGCACATTGTAAGTGCTCACTGATGATAGTGGCAAAATCTGCAGAGGCCTCTGTACCTCACCGCACAGGGAAGCCCGCCCACCCTGCTCGTGCATCTGACGAAGATGCCTAAGAAAAACAAGCTACCTCACAAACGTTGACTTAGACAGCCTGCACTAACCCAGCAAGTCAAATGTGCTGCTGTTTGTTACGACATGTGTCAGAACATTTATAGATGCTGAAGTTTATAACAATCCAAGCTGGAAACTACTCTGACTGTAGGCCAATGAACAGACCAGCCGTGTGTGTATACCGGAACACCAAGGCCAAGATTTTCCTCTTTTCTTCTGCTAGTTTTATAGTTCTGGTTCTTAAATTTCAGTCTTTAATCCGTTTTGCGTTGATTTTTATATGCAGCATGAGGTAAGAGTACAGTTTCATTTTTCTCCATGTGAGTATCCAGCTTCCCCAAGACCATTTATTAGAGAGAATATCCTTTCCTGAGCCCAGAACTTTTCTAAGTTAGAGATGCATGGATTTACTTCTGGGTTTCCTGTGCTGTTTCACTGGCTTCCGTTCTCTGTTCGGTACTGGGGTTTGAACCCAGAGAGACTTTGCACTGAGCTGCAGCCCCATTCTAAATTGCTCATTTGTTTGCTTGTTTGTGAAGTCTCAGCAAGTAGCTAAGTTGCCCTGGCTGGGTTTGAACTTGTGATCTTCCTACCCAGCCTGCCAGAGTTCAGGGACTGTGGGTGTGTGTCACCATGGCAAAGTTTTTGTAATACATTTTGAAGTCAGAAAGTGTGATGCCTCCAAGTTTTGTCTTCTCATTCAAGATTTCTTTGGCTATATTGAAGGTTTTTCTTTCGTGGTTCCATATGAATTTTAGGGTTTTCATCCCTATTTTGCTAAATGCTATTGGAATTTGATAGGACAGCCCTGAACCTGCCACTTTGGGCAGCACAAACATTTGAACACTAGTTCCAGTAGAAGGATATGGGTGTTTTTCATTTTTGTGTCTTTAATTTCTTTCTTCAGTGTTTTATAATTTTAACATAAGCGAGTCTTCTACTTCTTCAGTTAAGTTTGTTCTTAAGTATTTTAGTCCTTGTGCTGCTATTGTAGATATTTCTTAAAAACCTGGTCCTAGCGCAAGAGCACCAGCTGCCAGAGGTATGAGGGCCATGTGACCTAAGAAAGGCGGACAGATGCAGGGCTGCAGGTCTCTCTGAAGGCGGAGGAAGGCAAGCAAGACCGCTGTGGGCTGCCACCAGACGGATTTTGTTCTTAGCAGCGATTAACATGCCCAGCATCTGACGGGAGACAGTTTGGGCTTCAGTGACTGGCAGAGTCTGTCCTACTGACTGTCTCAAGAGCTTCTTTTGTCCTCGAGGGCTTGGGAGCTGTGCCATGGTCAGCTGGTGGGCAAGGTGGAGGTTCTGACCGAAATAGTTAGATCTGCGTGATAATCGATAAAGCTTTCCTACCTTCCTTTTGGGACATTTTATTGTCAGGTTACCGAAATGCATGTCAACCTTGTGTCCTACGACATTTCTGAATTCATTTATTAGCTCTATCAGGTTTTGTTGTCATCTTTGATTCACATACTGTGCATGATCCCTATCAGCAGCAAACAGATAATTTTAGTTCTTCCTTTCCTGTTTTAATGACTTCTATCTCTCCTCATCTGACTGAGTTGGCTACGGATTCTAACCTCCCAGTGGCACAACCAGCAATCCCGGTCACTGGGCAGTCTGAGCAGGAGAACTGCCAGTCTGTCAGCCAGCTGTGCAATTTGGTGAGCCCCTGTCTCAAGTGATGAAATGTTAAAGAAGAGCTGGGGGGTGGCCTGGGGTAGGGTGCTTGTCTGTCATGTGCACGGCCCTGGTTTGGTCCCCACTACTGCAAAGGGCACAAAAGTGGTGATAGTGAGCATTCTTGCCTTGCACTGGGTTTAGAGGGCTAAGTTTCTAATTTTCCCACTGATTATAACGCTGGCTATGGGCTTTTCATCTACAGCCTGTACTGTGCTGAGGTTAATTCCTCTTTGTTTGTTTTGATGACAGTTTTTTAAAAATCTATCATTAATGGATATTGAGTTTTGCCAAATGTTCTCTGTGCATTTACTGAGGTGATCATGTGGTTTTTGTCTTTCATACATTCAGTGCGGTGCTCACACTGACTCTTCCGTGCACACTGAACCAGCTTCGTATCTTGGGTGTGATTCCTACTCGGCTAGTCTTCTGCTAAGGTGTTGGGTTTGACTGTGGTTTGTGCCCCCTGGGACGCACGTTGAAATGCGATCACTTGGGGATGAAGGCCACTAAGAGCTGACTTGGACTTTCTCTCACAAATGGGTTAACCTGCTGTGTGGCCGAGGGGTTGGCAGGTTGCTGGGTTATCTCAGGAATGGCCCACTCTCAAAGCCAGGTCGGCTGTGTCCTGCACACTCTTTGTCACTGGAGGTCTGTGCTGTCCCAGGACTCTGATGGCAAGGAAGACACCAGCAGATGGGACACCAGAATCCTGAGCCAAATGAACTTCTTGTCTTCATGACTTCATCTCTGGTATCATATTATTAGCAACAGGGATGTTACCTCATTTTTTTTTTCTTATGGTACTTTTTGTCTGCCTGTGGTACAGGGCAATACTGGTCTCATAATATGAGTTTGGATGTGTCCCTTCTGTGTTTTTTTTTTTTTTTTAATACAAGTAAAGAAAATCGGTATTTTTCTTTGAATGTCTGGCAGAATTCACCTGTGAGCTTTCCTTTGTTGGGAGTTTTTTGCTTACCAGTTCAATCTCTTATTAGTTATTTGTCTGGTCAGGCTTTCTGCTCCTTCTGGATACAGTCATGCTAAGTTTATGTTTCCAGAGATCCATTTCTTCTAGGTTGTAAAATCCATTAGCACATAACTTCCTCAGGAGTTTTTAAGTTTCTGAATCATGCATAGTTATATCTCCTCTTTCATTTCTAATTTTATTTATTTGAGCCTTCCATTTTTCTTAATCTAGTTAAGGATTTGTTAACTTTATCTTTTAAAAAACAACTATGAGTAGTGTTGATTTTTTTCTGTTGTTTTCATAGGCTTCAGCTTAATTTTCATTTTCTCCTTGTCTTAACTTTGGGCTTTATTCTTGTTTTTATGCAATGTGAGCTATGAAGCTATTGTTTATTTGAGCTCTTTCTCCTTTGTTAATTAGGCATTTATCATGGTAGTTTTCCACTTACAAATGTTTTTGTTACATCCTGTAAGTTTTGCTCTCTTCATTTTGTTTATCTTAAATAATTCTAAAATTCTTCCTTGAGTTCTTTTTTGACTAAGTTACTCAGAAGTATGTTGATTAATTATCACATATTTTTGAATTTTCCCATTTCTTATTATTATCAGTTGTAATTTTACTTCACTGAATTGGAAAAGATATTGGGTATGAGTTTTTAAAAGCAAATTATTTGTCGGTACATTTTAGATACGCACAGTGCTAAAGTCCTCACGGGAAAGGCGAACCGGTACATGCTGTATCTTGTTTCCTCTTCTTTTTACTGTTCCCCTCTCCTCCCTGTGACCCCTCCTCCCTTCCATATTTACAACTTTGTTTCCATTTTTTCTTCAATTTCCTTTTTCTTGTCCTTTCTTGCCTTCCCTCCCCCTCCTTCCCTTTCTTATGTAAATTTGCTAAGATTGTTGCGACCCCAGAAGTAGTCCATCGTGTGCAGCACTCCCTTGGTCTACAGTGTTGTTCAGATTCACTGATTCTTACTGATTTTCTGTCTGGATGTTTGATCCATTATTGAAAGTAGGAGGATGAGGTCTTGTCGTTACTCTTTTCAGATTGGTCAATATCTGCTTTTTATACTTAGTTGCTCTGGTGTTGGATGCATATTTATAATCACCATCTCCTGCTGAACCACTTCCTAATCATTATATAATGGCCTCCTTTGTCTCTAGAGGTTGTTGTTGATGTAAAGTCTGTTTTGAGAACAGCCTCCTATTCTGCCATCTTGCTGATGTTGTCCACCACGTAGGAGTGACTTTGAAAGGCACCTCTGTGAGTAATAAGGTATTTAAGGAGGCTTAAAGGGAATGGTCTAGGGAAAAGCCCTTGTGGTCTCAAGGAAAGAGACCCACAGCAAGTCAGTCCCGTCCCTCTCAGGCTAAATCCTCTGCAAGGAAAATTCCGCTGGCCAAGAGCAATGCGGGAGAGCTCACTGGTTTAGCCTGCAGCTGCAACACTTGCAGGAGGTTGCAAAAGGAATTCCAGAAGGCACCAACAGGCTCTATGGACTCTGCCTCTATTAAAATCTGCTAAGAGAATAGGACACAATCAGTGCAGGTAAGAAAGAAGCCAATTTTTAAAAAAAGCCAATTTCTTACTTGCTACCCAAAAGTAAATCTATTAAGACACCAGGACGCCCCTGCTTGAGTGCCCTGAGGTAGACGTGCTTTCAGGGGGTTGTAAAATACCTGCTCCTGGCTTCTTCAGTCTCCATAATCAGACTTGTTCCTTTCTACTCTCTTCTTGAGAGTATCATAAATCCTATTTCCAGCTGAAGAGTTAACCTTGCAGGAATTAAGTTTCTTATTCAAGCATGTTTAGAGCCCTGTCCTCCCTGGGGACCTCTGCGGCCACCGGGACAAGCAGAGAACCCTGCCACATTTCTCTCCTCACCCTCTCAGTTACCATGTCCAGGAGACTTGCTGTAAATCATAACTAGAGCTGAGCTTTGGATGAGTCATGTATCTGCTCCCCACTCATTACCCTCAGTTTAATTTTATTTGAATTCCAATAACATGCTTACGTGGATGTGAAGATCAGTGCCCCCAGCGAGGAGTTGTCCAGTCTCCTTCCGGAGAGGCAATTGTCTGCCCACCATGTCCCCATCGGACAGGCAGTGTGGTCCATGAAATGTCATCATCCAGGCCACAGGCTTGATTCCTTGTGAAACATTCTTCCTGCTGTTGGCTGCACAAAGCTCTGGAAGGTAAATCTCTTTCTCTTCTAGAACACTGTCGGGCAGTGTGGGAGGGGCGGTTGGTCTGATAGGTTAGAACTGCACTGCCAGTGACTCCCCTTAGCTCCAGCCCCAACTTGCCCACAGGCACCTAGGTGTAAAGGCAGCTCACACCTCCAGTTCCTGTGTCCCTCGGTTCTCTGGGAGCAGCTCCCTCTGCTTTGTTGCCTTCAACACTTGCAGCCCGGGATTTAAGCTTGACTTGGTCAGCCAAGCCAGCTACAAGAAACCGTTTCATTTTCAGCCTTTTGAAATTTATGGAAATGTGCATGCTCTCTGTTTTTGTTTGACTAATATCCCACCCTCCCTTTCTCATAAATTGATGACTTTTATTACTCTTTAACTCTCACTCCAATGGGTTTGGAAGGGGTATAATTGGTTTCAGCCTGCTGTATTTCTGGCTCAGCCTTCTCTGAATCTTGCCTACTTACTAGTTAACCTCCTGCAACAGACACTTTGCTCCTTTCCACTATAATTACCAGGAGAGTCTGAGGTGGACTACAGAAAAGGCGTGACTTTCGAATTTGTGCTTTGCAATAAAATCTGGAGAGAATGGAAAGGAACAGCCTGGGTTAGCGAAGAGCCTACTCATCTCTGCCACACTCTGGCCCTGTCCAACCCAACACACTTCTCAGGTGCGCAACAGAGATTGTGAGGTTGATGGTGTCTTACGTCTCAAGCCAGCAATCCAATCTTGAACTGGGTCTTCCAAACATTTACTCGAACGTGGCCCCCACCATCCCAGACTTTTGTATCTGCAAAGCCAGGCTGTGAGAATCTGCTTTGTGAATCTCTGTGAGCATTGCCGACATCATCCTTTAAATTTGCAAAGAGCTTGTCCAGGAATAGAAGCGATCGGTCACATCATGGTGGCCATTGAAAAGCACAGAAGGACTGGAAAAGAGCAATTTGGACCGTTCTGGGGCCCAACATCCAGACTAATTTTTCTGAAGGTTGGCGGTGTTTCCAACTGGTTAATGTCTACTTTTGAAGGGTGATCCCCTGGATCACCATTAGGGGGCGCAAGACTGGTTATGCTGTAGTACATATAAGGTCTTCCTAAAAGACACTGTTCAGATTTTTTCCATTTAATGGACAAAGTGGACCTTTGCTTTAAAAGTCTTAGGAAAAAAACTTTTCAAAGTACCCTACATTTAAAAATTTTATATCAACCTCCAAATTCAAACAAAGAGATAAAAAATAGCTTAAACTACTAAATGTGTAGACTAGTGGTCTGTTTCACCGTGTGGCCCATCCATGTGTCCATCCAGCACACATTTGTCACGCACCTGCTCCATGCCACGCACCTCTCCAGAGGTTGGGGCCCCAGCAACACATGAACTCATGCCTCCCTCCCACGGGCTCGACTTGCACTCACACGGTCTACCTACAAGGACTCCGAATTCACAGAGTCCCTACAGGTAGCACCAGAATGTTTTAGGGAAATTTTGAGCTAAACATTGAAAGATAACCCTTCCACTTAGCTAGTTATCCATTTATTTAAAATGTCACCTGAAGGGAACTTGGACTTTGCAGACATCAGTCGCCAGAGGTTTTAGATGACGTTCAATAATTTTGCTCAAGAGAACTTTGGCTACAGGATGAAGTTAGTGTACCCAAAGTTATTTCTGGGTTCTCTGCTGTAGTGAATGCACCTTTTAACTATATCAGGGGGCTGTCGTATCTGGGGATCCCCAGTCTTGGGAGAAGAAATAAAACTTTCACCACGAGGCACTATTTCACCATTGGTACAGGTCACTCCTTCTCTCCCAAGTCCCTGCATCCTGTTATGTCCCGGGTAAGCGATGGCAGTGATATCGAATCCCAGCTTCTTCACTGCTTCGTCTACTCTCTAAAGAGTAGCAGTCAACAGAGGAGATAAGCAGAGAATTGTGTAGTGGTACAAGAATACCACACGCACGAACTCACTCATTCACTCACTCTCTTCATTGCACTGACACTAGAATCTTGGAGACGTGGAACACTTTTCACTGTGGTACCTCATTCTCCAGATGGCCATGTGCCACACCCTATGTTCTTAGGACATGAGACTCTTGGCACAGGGACGTGGCCGGGAATCCCCGTGGCCTGAAGGAGGGAGGGCTCAGGTTCCAAGCACAGACACTCATTCTCGCAGTGGCTACCAACAGCTCCTGAGCGGAGTTTCTTCTTCACCACTAGTAGGAAGCTGATTTCCATTCTCAGCCCCAATAGAAAAATAAATGACCAGTAGATAGGTTCCAGGGCAGGCTTGAATCCAATGGGACTCCTGGGATTTGCAGATGTGGCCAGAGGGCGCACAGTGCGAGTGCAGGGCAGTGGGTCAGCCACACTGGGAGACAGAAGAATGGTCGCACTGTGAAGACAAACCAAAGTCCCTTTTTACTGTGAAATTAACTGATGTTGGATTTGGAATACAGATTTATTTAAGATATGATTGATATAGAAAAAACCTTTGATTTTCTTTTCTATTTCAACAAAAATAGGCACTCTTTGAAAAATGGATACTGTTTAAAAAAATTATATCGAGAAATCTTTGGAAACGTCCCAGACAGCGCACAATATAAAAAGTAAAACACCATCAAATATCACTGATTCCAGCAGACCCGAAAAATGAGTCTTTCACCTAAGAGATAAAACCTGGCACAATTCCTGGTGAAGCCACATTTTCTCTGACTGTGTCTCATGTTTAATACCCTTAAATTCTCAACTTTGATATCTGAGGGCTGGCAAGGACAGAACAGTTCGTTAATTGCTGCATCTATAGAAATAAGAAGAGCTGTATAAAAGCATGATTTGAAATTACCTGAATTAGCACCTTTAGTCCTCAGAGCTGAACAGAGATCCTGCACTAGCAGGGGGAATTGAATTTGGTTCTTGCAGACTGCGTAAGCCCTAAGTACAAAAGTCTAGGAGAGGCAGACAAGTTGTTGCTTCTGACTTGCTTAAAGAAACTGATACTTTTGTTTCATTTTGTTGCATGAGAAGATCCATTCTAAACTGGGCATGGTAGCGCTAGGCGATAATCTCAGCACTCAGGAGGCTGAGGCAGGAGGATCACTCACAAATTCAAGGCCAACCTGGGCTACATAGTGGGTTCAAGGCCAGCCTGAGCTACACAGCAAGGCCCTATCACCAAAAATGAACGAACAAACAAATCCATCCTTTAACAATGTAAACAGGAATTTTAAAACATTTTTAGCTTCACATTCAACGTTACAATGGCTTAATTCATATTTCCAAAGATTAGAAATACATTTAGCTTCTCAAAGACCGCTGCATAATACTAACCTAGAAGGTTTTTTGAGGGTTAGTATATATCTCATGTGAAGCTCACACGTGCACAAGTCTGCAGCAGGTCTGTGTGACCAACACCGGTCAGGATGTCGGCACCTTTGTGATGGTGGAAGCCCGGTGCTCCTGCAGGCTAATCCCCATACCTGCTCCTGGCCATGGGAAACGCCTGCTCCAGTTTTCATGAGCATTTGATTTTGAAAAGTTGGCGTCCCATGGTTCCACTCCCTTACATCTGATCTGGCTTATCTGACTCCTGCTTTTTCCCTGAGACTCGTCCATGATGCTTCGGGCAGCAGGTGACTCATCTGCTGTCATCACTTTATCTCAGGAACACAACACGATCTAACCATTGACACGGGTCTTCGGTAGGTGCACATGCTCACTCCCCTGAACTGCCTCCCCGTCAGCAGGTGGGGAGGCACTGGGCGTCTCTAGATGCCCAGCTGGTTACCCGTCAGGATGGCCCCAGCCACCCCACAGCGAGAGCCAGAGCCCCGCGTTTCCCATTCCTGGCAGTGCTCAGCCACCGTCAGCCTCTTCTCAGTGTAGCCGCTCTGGAAGTTTCACGGTATCTCATTGTGGTTTCACCTCGCATTTGCCCGAATACTGCTGATGTCCTGCTTTTCATATGCTTGGTTTTGTTTGGGGACTGGAGAGCCAACAAGAAAATCTTGTTACTGGGACTAAGAAAAACGAGACCATTCCTGACCTGAAGCTTGATGTTCGATTTTTTAAGAGAAAGAAGAAGTCAGGGCACAGGCTTCCAGTAATGCTCACGGAGCCCTGGGAAGAAGAGAAGACAAAATAGACAAAGCATGCCGGGGAATGTGCCTCAACTACACTTAGAGAATCCCTGCAGGCACCAAATCAGAGGAGGTGAGGAGTCACCACGCTGGGAAAGCCTGTTAGAGCATAGGACCTGATAAAGACTATACATTATGGAAATTTGAGATTATTACAACTTTCAGTTCTGGCCATCATGAAATATTGAGTATCAAACTTACACAGCTCTGAAACCAAATAAAATGTACCAAAAAAAAAAAAAACCCAAACAAAGAAGGAAAAAAACCCCCAAAACAATCAGTTAAGGCTTTGGACTGCAGAGAGTGTAGATCTATCAGAGACCCTTTCCTCAGTGCCAGTTATCAGGGACCCCATCAGTGAGTCCCAATCTCCTGCCAGGCATCATGGCACAAAGAAGGAAGAAAGAACAAGATAGGGGTGGGCAGTGACCTGGGGTGAGCTGTTGTTCCAGGGGAACAAAGGGCCACAAGGTGCCGGGAACCTTGGGGTTTATTCACTGAGGAAAACGGTGAAGGGACTGCGGGTGGATGTGCTAGACAAGGGGCGGGGCTGGCGAGGCTGGCGACGAGGGGATAAAGCTTTCTTGCAGAAGGGACAGGGACAGCCAGATATAGGTTACAGTTAATGAGTATCCTGCTTTGTAGCCAATTCTGGGAAGGAATTTTCCTCTGCAGTCATGCAGATCTCAGCAGAGACATTACCTCCTACCTTCCTCCCGTGGTATCACAGTTTATCTACCTGAGCTCACCCACGGCCTTGGAGACCAGCGAGGCTGGTCCCTCATCAGCCACTCTCCTTCATGAAGGTGCATAGCCAGCCTCAGCCCGACTCACTAACTAGACTTACAGCCAACAGGGAAGTCACCCCACACGGCCCACACTGCACGCAGGCGAGCGATGTAGGAGCCTCCACACAGACCCACAATGCCGAAAGGGGAACAAAGCAAGACGAAGCAAAGCCCAAGTGACACAAGCTCTGCGCTGGCCCTGGCGGGGCTTTGAGGCCGCACAGGGAAGGGCCCGCACAGGGCATGCACGGAAACCTGAGCTTTGGAGGCACAGCAGAGAGGAGCCCTGGACACCCACACATGTTTGAGCCAGTGCCAGGCTGTGCACAGCAGAGCACAATTCCACAAGGCCTGGCTGTGAGACCAGCAAAGACCACCCACCTTTGAGGTGAGCGGGTGGCAGGGCTGGCCACGTGAAATGACACCAGAGACTCTGAGCAGGCAGGGGCAGTGTCTCGCCGAGCACCCAGAAATGCAGTGGAAACTTGCAGGTCATTGCTGAAGAGGGGGCTTCTTGGCTCCATCCAGATGGTGACTGACACCAAGCCATGATGGGGCTCCATCTGGGTCTAGTCTAGCAAACTAACAGTCAGCCAAAGCGAACCCTAAAAGAGAGAAGCAAAGCAAAACGCATATCACATACAGGAATGCACAACCAGAGACCACTGTTTCCCCCCGAGCCCAGAGCTAGCTGGAAGCCTTTGTGATGATGCTGGTAAAGTGCCAAAAGGATGAAGTGGTCAACTCTGAATTGCTTGTCTACCACCGATGCCTTTCTTCATGAGTAAATATACATAGTTACAACCTAGGACTTTTTATTTTCATACATGCGTATAACATATTCTGGTCACATCCCCCCGCCAAACGTCTTTCTTAGATGAAGGTAAAGGATGAGCTCTCCAGACACGCAGGCACAGAGGGCAGGCACCTATCCCTCTCCACACTCGCCCTCTCTGTTGGGAACGGAGGCAGTAAGACACAGTGTGGGATGGCGGATGTGCAGTGACGCTAGGAGGCGCAGAATCGAAAAGTACTAGCCTTCCTCTCAGGGTTGGGGGAGTGGAAAGACGGCATTTCTGAGTTGTCATAGTTGTTACCAGGTAGGGAGGCAGGGACCAAGTCAGAGTGTTGAGATCTGCAACTGGCTTTCTCCTGCCTTTGCCATTTGCTGTTTCTGCTCACACAAGACAAATTTTTCAAAATACTTGGACAGAAGCACAATGCACTTGGCAAACACAGGCTGCCAGCACAGCCAGACCTCCGATCCGTGTGAGGCTGCAGAGCCGAGGACAGTGGGGCTGGCTGGACAAAGCGAGGAGTTGGGGGGTTGGGGAAGGCTCCCACTGGCTGCCAGAGCTCCTCCAGGTCACCCGCCTGAGTGACAGCTGGGGCAAACAGGAGGCCCTGGCTTCCTCCCAAGCCTGCTGTCCGGAGCTTTTGCCAGGCTGCCGGGCCCAGGCCCCAGGTGCCAACCAGCTAATGGAGACAACCTGGGCCGCTTCAGCCGGCTTCAGCTTGCCCTACCGAACCAGCCTCTCCTGTGAAGCCCGGAGCACCGGGCCGTGGGGAGTGAGGCCCGAAGCCTGCCCTGTGCTTCAGAGCATTTGGGAATGAGGTTCTCCTTCCTACAGTAGCAGCTCCAGGTGAAAGGAACTGTTTCATCTGAAGCTCGAGGTTCACATATTCATCTTCTTGGTGGATTTGTGTTCCACATTTCCTCAGAAACAGCAGAATACTCCGAACTTAGGAAGCCCCCGATCTACATTCAATGTTGCCAGCGTGGCCAGAAAAAGGGGTCCATGAGGTGTGTTTCCCGCAGCTGTCCCCATTTCCTGCTTCCCACTGCTCCCCAAATCACCCTTCTCCCCATTTGATAGAATGTTCCAAGTTTCTAAACAGGGCTTCATTTTGACATCTGTTTTTTTCTGTTTTGACATCAAAATCCTGAGACAGAGAGTGGGCTGAGCTCAAGGTGCTGCTGAGAGGCACAGACCAGGCGGAGTCCTCTCCCTGATTTCCGGCCCCAGAGCCCCGCTCTTATTCCCAAACGCAGTGGCAAACAGATCCAGCACAACTGTGGTGTGGAAAACGTGTGAAGTCTCCACAGTGCGGTGGTGGTGAAGTCACCTTCCCAGTCCTGAAATTCCGAGGTGGTGACTTAGCCCCATTTCTCAGATGAGAAGCAGGCCAGCCTTCAACAGCTGCGAGCAATGCCTGAGATCAGGGACCGCGACCACTGGAGAGAAACACTTCCTAAGGAAGCGCATGGAGAAGAATGTAAAGAAGTTTAAAAATGCAAATTTACAAGAAGTTTCTTTCCATTAGTCCAAAACTGAAAGATAAAACAGAATATGAGGTATGATACAAAAATATGGTGGCTGTTAAAACTGTAGTACAGTCCAAGACACATTGTTGTAGACCCCCGGGAAATCCTCCCCCTTTTCAAAGACACTCATTCCAGCATCCTCGCCGCTTTCTGGAGCAGCTCTGGAGTCCTCTTTCCTGAAGGTCTTTAGTCGCACTGTCCTGGCTGCCTCAGTGTCCAGAGTCCATGAAAGGCACTGGCCAATCAGGATCATTTTGACTTTGGGGCAGAGCCAGAGGTCGCACAGTACCAGATCCAGTAAATGAGGTGGATAAGGACACCGTGTCCTGTTTTTATGAGCCTGGCTGTGTCTTCAAATGCAATTACCCTAGAACGCAGACCATCCTGGTTATTCACAAAGCCCAAAACAAAAACAAAAACAAGCGGAAGTCCTCAGAGGACTTGCACAGGAAAGTGCACTGCAGCTTTATTTCTGAGGCCGCCAAGCTGAAAACGCCCTGGGGCAGCATCTTCCAGAGAATGAATATCCAGAGTGCTCCGGACACAGGGGCGCACAAGTCGGTGAGCACGGGAAGCCCCAGACACGCACCTCAGGGAGCGCCCGGGGTGACGGCTGTGCTCAGGAAGAAGCCAGACCAAGGCACGGACTGCAGCACCACGAGGGAGGCAAAGTACAAACGAAACCCTACCAAAGGGATTGTGGGACGGTGGGGCCACAACGGGGCGCGAGAGCGCTTTAGAGATGGTTGACTGCTTTGTGGATGTTTTAACTACATGCCCTTGGTTGTCAGTGGAACCACGAGGAAGCTACAAATAAACAGCAATGCTTTCTTTTCTATCCAGAACGAGAAGAAAATGAGGACACGCCTGTTTGCTCAAGACCCATGGGATAATTTAAAAATTCACAACAGACAACTCTTTGTTTGGATGCTTAGCGTTGGTTAGAGATGCCAGGAGACAGAAAGGACAATTCTTGCCTCTCCGTCTGCCCGCCGGTGGCGCCTGCCTAGATGCGTGGCCCTTCACGAGCGGTTCCCGGGATGTGCACCTGTAGGGCAGGAGCCGCTCGCTCAGCCTCACTTCTCCTGATTCCACCCTGGGTGCAGGACCTGCCACACTCTTCCTGCTCAGCAGAGCCAGGGGACATCCGCCTGACCTCCCCGGCAGAGTCACTGCTGACTGGGGGACAGGAGAAGTGGCTTCTCCCTGCTGACCCCAGGCCATTGTCTCCACCAGACACCTCTTCCTCTGGGCATGGGCCCCCTGGGCCTGCATTTGCATTATGGGAGGGGTCCTGCAGCTATGTGGCTGGGAGCGTCTCCTGTGCCCAAGTAGCGGTGCCATCGCCAGCCGGGCTGCGGCGGGAAGGAATTGTTGAAAGCTGAGTTTGGCCTCTGGCTGGAGTCTCACTCCCAGTCTAGCTCTCTGTCATTGCACTGACTTGGTCCCAGCCTCTGAGCTTGTCCAGGCTGAAGAGAAAGGACGTGTGATTAGACGGTGGACGGGGAGCAGTGGGCAGAGGAGAAGACTGCGGTGCCCCAGCGGAGGAAGCGCTCGCTGTGAGTAACACGGAAAGCTAAGGAGAGCAGGAGGGGAGACCTCTGTCACAGAGCTGCATGCAGCAAACAGCCCCCCACCCTGCACTTGGATGCGGGGATTATTAAAAGCACTCACTGCACCTTTACAGCAGCGGTTCAGGAAGAGCACAATCACCCTTTAAGAACGTCAAAGTCTTACGATGGTGAACTAGGAATTTTAATATGTGAAAGTATTTTTGTCAGTCAGTTATAATTTACCAGAGAATCATTTAGAGAAGAAGTTGAAGATTTTGGGGGAGCATTATTATTAATATTTAAGTGATTAACCCACTTATTAAGCAACTTTTAAAAAATGTTTTAGGGCTCTAGATCTAAAATAAGAAAATCTGAGGTCTGAAAATAAAAGAGACTTTAAAAACTGGAGAAACTTTGACTTTATGGTGCTTCTCACCATCCATTTCTGAACCTCGTATGGCTGAGGAAGGGCCGGGAACTTTGCGTGAGCAGAGCCAGCGCCCAGAGCTGGCATCTGCCAGGGGGCCACGGCTGCGGCCCCTCTGAGCCCTTGAAGCTGCACCCAGGGACCAGGGCCCAGGCGCCCTAGTGGGGTCCACCCTGCAGCGCGGGTGGGGTCCGTTCCCACCGCGGGGTGCTCAGGAGCAGGGTGCAGGGCAGGGACTCCCACGTGTCACATGACCTGCGTGTTACTCCCCTGGCATCGCTCACTGCATCAGTGGAGTCTTTACTCACGTGGAAGGGTCAGGGCAGCAAAGACTTCCTGTCCTGCAAGGACCCATGACACATGCCAGAGCACAGATGTGGGCCAGCCAAGAGCTCTGCTCCTGGGCGCAGGCTTCGGTGTCTCTAGCAGCACTGTTTCCTGCCATGCTATTTGAGGAGCAGAGGGTCCCTTGTGTGAGGCTCAGCACAAAACTCTGGAGGTGACAGCAAGCTCCCCACAGCCCTGCCGCCTTCCCACACTCTCCCGGCCTCCCTGGCCTGGTCCTTTTCCCTCTTTAGGTGAGCGAGTTACGGCAGAAGCTCAGGCTCTGGCTGAGATGAGTCAAGAGGAATAACTGCGGTGGGGGAACGTGAGCTTCCAGCCACTCTGCGCGCGCACATTGGCTGCTTTCTTCCATAGTGAGGGCGGGTCCTCGGGTGGCGAGACGTGAGCAAGAATTAACTCTGCTGCCTCTGACCCAGGATAAGAATGGGAGAGTCTGCATTTCTCAAAAGTCCTCAGTTTTAGTGAAAATTAAAATTTCATCGCTTCAAGCTGGGGAGGCGCTGCATGCCTGGAACCCCGGTGCGGGCAGTTTAGTGACTTAGTAGAGCCTGTCTTAGGGGGTAGCTCAGTGCCAGTGCCCTGGGTTAAACACTCAGCCCGCCCACCTCAAACACATAGGCAATGCACACTCACTTGAACATCTGTGAGGAAGGGGGCACTGACACACAGGATGGGGGCTGGGGACTGGGACACCTCTGGGGAACTGAGGACAAATTTTAGTGTCCCCACAGCGCTGAGCCATCCCTGGCCCTCCCTCAGCCTCCACTCTGGTGGCGATGCACCCGTGGCACAGGTGGTGCCATCCCATCTCCCTGCTCCCTGCAGACAGAGCGGGACGGGCGGGGCGAGCAGCCCTTTGGGAGGAGCAGGACAGCAGCTTGTGTGCCTCTGGGGACAGCCTTGAGGGCTCAGGTGAGGAGGTGCTGCGCCCTGGCAGCCTCCTGATCACCTGCAGCAGCTGCCTGCAGGGCGCCCCTGCTCTGCGCTCTCCGTGTGCCTCTGCCCCCCTCGCAGGTTCCCTCCCGTCTGTTGGTCTCTCTGTCCTCACTCAGCAGGGCAGGCGTGACTCAGCGGCACCCTGGACACAGAGGCTGGCCCCACTGTCCTCACCCACATAGGAGCAGGCCCAGAAGCCTCCTGCGCTCGCTGGCTTCACCAAGCTGGTTGAGGTTCGCTCTCAGGGACACTGAGGCCTCCCCGGGAAGCCGGGAGGGCAGCATGACACCTGTTGGCTCCTTAGAATAGAGCCTGGGTCAGACATGGAGCCTGCTGGAGCCTGGGGAGCTGGGAGCAGACCTGGGATCCGGGCAGACAGAGATCCTAACGCTACCCCACGGCTTTCTCTGGTGTCCCAGCTGGGGCAGGGAAGTCTTCCCACAGGACGGCGCCTCCGCGCGTAGTCTGCCCTGGCCGGAGGGATAAGCACGGTTAGCCTTTTGGGGAAGGGGCATGCTCTTGGAGTGTAACTACTTCCAGGATCTCAGTCTCAGGGAGCTGTTCTCTGATCCCTAGTAATAGGGCCCTTGAGTGACTGATAGACACCAGCAGGAGGGTAGGGGCGACAGCCAGGGCTTACGGCCTGGTGAG
The DNA here is from genome assembly GCA_004027455.1 of Hydrochoerus hydrochaeris. Lineage (NCBI taxonomy): Eukaryota > Metazoa > Chordata > Mammalia > Rodentia > Hydrochaeridae > Hydrochoerus > Hydrochoerus hydrochaeris. The sequence goes on from PVLA01003000.1 coordinate 198,288, forward strand.
CGGTGGCAGGAGAGGTGTTGGGACCTTCGTCATCACAGAGTAGGGCCATGACACTAGTCATGTGCTCGTCTGACTGGAGTTGTTTCTCTCTGAACAGAGCGGGCGGGCGTCAGGGAGCACTGTTCAGAAGAAAACCTACCCTCGAGGGAAGGAAGCAGGGTAGGGGACAGGGAAGAGCCACCAAGGGCGCCTTCTCTGCTGGCCAGCCTTGGCTTCACCTGCCGCCGACGCCGTAGCTCACAGCTGTACCCACCTTCACCAAGGGCAGTCGGGGCGGGCAGGAGCACTGTCCTGGGCGCTTCCACAGCTCAGGCTGGAAGCGTGTGCGTTCTGGCCCATCGCTCTCTGCTTGTGGACACCCCAGTCTGCAAACACAGCTCAGACCTAGTTTTCTAACTGTTTGGAATAACATTCCCCATACGTTTGTGCTGGGCCATAATGATGGGCTGTTACTTCATAAACAGAACTGCAAACTCTGTTTACTTTTTCTAAATTCATTTATGCTTGCCAGAGAATGTCTTTTAGTTAATGCTTTAAAAATAATTAATGAATTGAGATTTTTGTATCTCTGGCTAAATAAGCTGAACATTCTGAACACCAGCTGTAACATAGTCCTCTTTTTCATTCCCTATGAGCTTCCTTTGTTCATGCACTGCAATGTACCTTTATCAATATAAGCTTAAAAACACACACTAAACAGCTAGACAATACTAAGGCTTTCAGCTTTAATCTTGAATAAAGTTAACCATATCCATGTCCTGCCAATCGTAACATACACGCCTTGGTTTTGTCAGGTTCTTTGTCTCCCCAAACCCTTGCGAGCCAGATGCTGTGGTTTCGCGTTGCCTTTAGCCACGCTCCTGGTTGTTTGATAGGCTCATTCCGCCTAAAAGAATCAAAGCTCCTGCAGCGCCTTCTGCTCTGCTCCTTGAACTACTGATCACTACTCTGGTTAGAAAGGGAGCTGAGCTCCTGGACCTTGTTGCTGTGGGCTGGCGCCTGAGTCCTGTGGGCCCCTGCTCACCCGCCAGTGCCCTCTGACGGTGCTCCTTCCCTCCGGAGCCCCTTCCAAGTGGAGCCAGGGCCTGAAGACTCGCCAAGGCTCCTAGCTGCGATGCTGTGTGTTACCTCCAGGGCACAAGCGACCTGCCCCAATGAGACAGCTACAGGTTTTCTTATCCACTGAGGGATTCCACCGTCACCGTTTGAGATCTTCTTGGTCATCATGGCAGTGTCTTGGCATCATCGGTGCCTCCTTGGCCCCTGCTTCATGTTACCTGCAGGCTTAGAAGCTTCAGCTCACAGACCAGGCCTCGCAAATCGCAGCAAAGTGAGTACTGAGTTCCAGCGGAGGGCGCACCAGCCTCTCTGATTACTGTCACTGGAGGAGTGGCTCCTGGCTGCCACTTCAGACAGGCCAACCTTGCTGCTGCCAGGCCCTCCCTGAGGCAGCAGGCAGCTCTAGCGCTGGTGCTACCCAGAAGAAGACAATTTGTTAGGAATAGATAGCTGATCCCAGGTCTGGCAAAACAAGAACCGGTTACGCTGACAGAATGAAACAGAAAAGAGAAATGTTAGTGTCAGTGTTCACAAGAGCTGGGTGGCACTGTGTCTACTGTACTGCTTTCGAAGGGTGTCCAGGAAGCCCTTTGTATTTGGAGGCTACCTTTAGCCTGTGGTTAGCTATTGCTGCGCGAGCTGGACCGAGCATGCTGTGCTGTTCAGACAAGCCCTCGGGATGCACAAAAGGCACCTGCGAAACCCTAGCTCAGGCAGCGGGCTGTGCCGGTTCAGGGGACACAGGTAACTGCCACGCAGGGAACATCTGGAATGCATCGTTCTTAGTTATGAAGGCGACTTTGAGGGTCATGAAAACAAAACACAACACTCTCAAGTTATATGAGACAAGAGAAGGAAATTAGTATCATGAAAAGAGAAGCACTGCATCACACTCAGGAACTCGGATTAGATTAGCATCAGTATTTGCCCATCAGAGAGCTGAAGCCTTTTGAACTAATGGTTCCCTCTGATATGTGCATTGATACTTAAACACATGTAGGTAAGATTTATATTTAAAGAATAAAACTAGGCAGGAGGATTGCTGTGAGTTCAAGGCCAGCCTTGACTACACAGAGAGAGCCTGTCTCAACACCCCGCCAAAAGAATAAAACTAGTATAATAAATAAATAAATAAAACAAATTAACATTTATCTCAGAATATTTCTGAAACAGCAGAATACATAATTTGGGGAGTTAGCTGAATTTCTCCCTACTTCTCAGGCATCTCTCTCTCATATGTACATTCCTAAGAGAAGCTGCTGTGCAGTATTTTTAACTTTGTGTTCTCAAGCTGCATCCATTTCCTTAAATTCCTTGAGATTATCTTTCTTTGAGGCAAAGTAGAACTCCACTGAATCTAAATGCCACATTTTCTTTATCCATTCACCTGCGCAGTTTCCAAGATCCAAGTGTCATACATTGTGCTTCTGTAAATGTGGGCACCCATGTGACTCTCTAGTAAGGTGACTTTCACCCTTTCCGGAGATACCTAGACAGACGGCTGGGCCAAATGGAGTTTCTATTTTTAATTTTTCATTTATCTTACTAGTTTTTTCCATTCATGGAAAAGAAAGTTGTATCCTTTTATTTGTTTCTTTCTTCCTTGTGAGACAGAACCTTTTTTTGTCTATGACTTGTATCCTGAGTAACATTTTGGCCATTCACTTACGATCATGCTGCATAGTATAATAATCATTGTTACTCTCTGATATTTTGTTGTAAAATTTTGTGTTTTTTCATAGAACTATTTCTATTATTCTTTATTAATATCTATGTGTATTAAAATAAAAATATTTTTAAATGAATTAATAAAAAGGTAAGAAATATGTAAGTAGGTAGATATATAGATACTGGGCTGGAGAGCTCGCAGGATGGATGGATAGATAGATAGATAGATAGATAGACAGACACAGGGCTTCTCCTTTCCAAACCTCTACATAACAGTACCCTTTCTTATTTGACAGAGAAAGGCTCATCTCACCTGCATACATAAAATTAATATTGAACATATTACATTTGATGTAAAAAATCCCCACAGAACTGTTTATAATAATAGAATTAGGACTGAGGCGGTAAGCAATCCTAAAGCCTAAGTTAGCCAACAATAAACAGATAAATTTAGAATATCAGACAGGAAGAATTTTTTGCTTTGAATAAAATGAGTGATAAACTATAGATCACTAAAAATATTTGACACTGGTGAATTGTGGTTTTGGCTTACACATGAACCTAAAGGATTGAATGATGTTGCTCTAGAAAATGCTTTCTATGCATATCTACCTGTATATTTGTGAATTGTTTGAAAATTTTATATACATGTCTGCCTTTAATCTGGTTTCTTTCACTTAGCACAATGCCTCTGAAACAATTAAGGACGCATTGGTAGTTCATTGATTCTTTACATTAATGAGTGGTATTCAAATTTATTAATGCATCCTCCAATACACTTTTGAGCTGATTTTGGAATTGCAAGTAAAGGTCCCGTGAACATTACACACAAGTTTCTGTTTCCTTTCCCAGTTAGGAGTGGAATGGGTAGACCACATGGCAGATGGCACCCATTTCAAGCTATTTTCCAGGGAGGTTGTCCTGTTTTACATTGTCACCACCACTATACGAGCATTTCAGTTCTGCCACATCTTCACCAACATCTAGTATGCGTGGTCTGTTTTATTTTAGCCTTTCTAATAAATGTGGTAGTTTTAGTAGGATCTAATGAACAACTCTATAATCACAAGGGTTGTTGAGAATTTTTTCATAAGCGCACTTGCTGTATCTATACCTTCTTTGGCAAAGTGGTTATTTAAACTTTTTCTTGGATTATTAATTACTGAAATCTTGTGAGTTCTTTATATATCCTATGTATATCACAGAATATTTCCTTTATTAGATATATGGTATTCAAATATTTTATCTAAGGCTTTCAATTCTCATAGCATAATTTTCTAAAGAGCAGATTTTATTTATTTATCATGACCAATTCATTATATTTCTCCTAGGGATTATGCATATATATGAGAAAAAAGTGCTTAACCTGAGGTCACAAAGTTTTTTCTTATGTGATCTTCAAGAAGTTCTATAATTTGAAGTTTTAAATTTGTCTGTCATCCATCCTGGGTTAACTGTACACGCAGTGCAAGGCAGGAAACGTGAGGATATGCGTTTGTTCAGCGGGAATTACTGAAAACCTTCTCACCATGAAACGGCTTTTGCACCTTTGCTAAACACTGAGGTGTTGCTCTGTGCCTCGGTCTATTCCTGTTCCCTGCTGGGCTCAGTCGAGTTGGCCTGTCTTCCTTATGCCAGCGTCACATTGTCTTGATTACTAGCCCAGAGTCATTCTTCTGCAGGCTCCCTAGAGGATACTTTCTGTCTTTGCCAATTTCTAGTGGTTGCTGCTACCATTTGGCTTATGGTTGCACCGTTCTAGGCTTTGAGAACATTGTCTTCAAATTCTCCTCTACCTTTGCCTCTTTTTCCTCCATGTGTGTAAGATCTCCTCTGCTTTGCTCTTGTAAGGGTACATGCGACTGCAGGTAAGGCTCACCTGTACAATTTAGGACATTTTCCAGTCTCAAGGCTCTTAAATCACACCTGCAAAGACTTTTTCCTGCCGTCTAAGCTAGCATTCATGGCCTCCATGGACTAGGGGTTATATGTCTCTTGGGTGAGCACAATCTGCCCATAAGCCCCCAAATTCACGTCTGTCCACTTGCAATCTACAGTCCCCCATCCTAACATCCCCCAAAGCCTCAGCTCATTACATTTGACTCAAGTCCAAAGTCTCTAAATATCATCACCTCAGAAGTCCCAAATCTTATGAAAATCACCTAAACAAAGCATGCACAAGACTCTGGGTATGTGACTTGGGAAGTTCATCTTGGTCTATGAACCTGTGAAACTAGAATCAAATGATCTACTTTTAAAATACAGTAGAGGCCAGGCATAAATTAACAGTGATAGAGTTTCCTTTCTAGTAGGGAGAAAATAAGCAGAGTATGGGGACCTTGTTTCTGTAGTCTCAGCTACTTGTGAAGCTGAGGCAGGACAATCATTTGAGCCCATGTGTTTAAGTCCAGCCTGAACAATGCAGTGAGAGCCCACCTGAAGCAGAGCAGTGACCAAACCTGGGAACAATCCTTGGTGTCCAGGCTTCACTCTGCATCTATGGCTGTGGCCTGTGTTCTCGGTGGGGCAAGTGATGGGCCTTTCTCCTGCCACTGAGTTTTGGGAGTCTGACAGCCTTTCTACATTTTCTCCTGCCTCTGTTTTGAAGGTTCAAAACAACTGTGGATTTCCTCTGTGCCGTGGGATTCATACTGATAAATGAGAGGACTAGCCACAGAGTTTTCCTGGATCACCCCATTTTTGTTCCTGGTTTCTAATGAGATCTTTAAAGGGAGGGATGAGTCACAGTCCTAATCTTATTAGCACGAGAGGTTTATTCAGCCAGACTTTTGGTCTTTTCTTCAGAACATGTTTTCCTAATAACGAATAACTCAATTTTAACATCCTTTTCAATCTCAATAAGATAAGAATTCCTGAATCATGAAGGCCTGGCTTCTTTTCATCTAATAGTTCTTTTATCTTCTTTGTCTTGTACTTTATTATAAAAACAAGAAGAGAAAAGGTTATATCTTCACTACTTAACTTGGAAGTATATTCTTAGTTGAGTGTCCAGGTTATTGCTTACGAATTCTGCTTTCTCATGTGTTAATTCAGTTAATTTTTTGCCATAAGATAACAAAGATTGCCTTTCCTCTAGTTTACAACAACATTTCTCATTTTCTTTCACATTTGATACTAAAAATCAGAAAACAGACAAGGAAAATACAGACCAATATCCTTCGTTGTTACCCTGTCCTAATCTCGCATGGCCTGCTTGACCTCAGTGAACTCTGTCCCCACCTGAAGTTTGTTTACCTTTGAGGACTGACTGCCCCTTCCAGTGGGCCAGCCAAAACTGGCTGGACCCAAGATGGCAGCCAGAGACACATGGCGTGAATAGTCCTCCTTGTTATTACCTCGCTGTGTCCTTTCTTTTGTCTGTATTTGTAGCCTTCCGGCACCCAATAGACTGAGAAGTGATTTACGAGTCTGACGCCTTCTCCTCTCAGTCTTGGCGGAGAGCAAAGCTCTCCTTTACTGCCAAGGCCAGGCTTGGTCTGGCTGTTGGTCTCACAATCCTGAGAAGGCACAGGGACTGACTCTAGGGCCAGAGATTGGGAAAATCATGAGCATGTCGAATGTAGCTATCTAAAAAAGAACAGTGCTACCCAGCCGAGTGGAATTAGCTGCAGGGATGCAAGCTTTGCTCAACACTCTAAAGAGAGATGGTGTAATTCACCGCAGAAATAGACTAAAGGTGAAAGGCCACACGATCCTCTCAGTAGATGCAGAACAAGAATTCGATGCTTTATTTTAGTCAGATGTTGAAGAACAGGTCAATGGACTTCGCGGAACAGAAGCGCCCTGTAATTGGGCCGATGCTTTGGGGCTACTGGTGAGTTCTAAGGGACAGGTACACGGACGTGGACAGCGACCGCTACAGAGCAGGCTCCAGGAGTCCTCTGCCCTGGATGGGACCGGGGGAGGAGGAACAGATGCCACAGTAAGAGACCTTCTGCCTTTGTCACCAACATGTCACAAATTTGAATCTTAGAAGAAACGAAGGAGAGGACAGTGGGGCAGCTCGGGCCTTCCATTGTCTTTTGATGTCTTGATGAGATCCCTGAGTCTCATCTTGCTCTCAGGAAAAGTCTTTCTGCCGAGAATTTGAGCAATGCTCCAAGACAAGAGAGGGCACTGACGAGGGCCTAGCACTTCCCTTTGCGAACTTTTCTTTCACTGTGTTTGTTTCCAGTGTAATCTCAGAAGCATGTACCCCAACTTTCAGTTTTGCGATCAAGCAGCAGAGATGTACAGTGGACTTGCTCTGACAGTGGAAGAACCTGAAACTAAACCAGCATGGTGGTGCACACCTGTGACCCCGCTACTCTTGGAGGCTGAGGCAGGAGGATCACAAGTTGCAGCACATCCTGGGCAACCTAGTCTCAAACCATAAAGTGCTGGAGATATGGCTCAGTGCAAAGGCCCGGGGCTCAATCTTTAGTACCACAAAAAAAACAAAAACAATCAAAGCCTAATTATAGTCCTGCTTCCTGCTATTTGATCATCATTTACAAGGAAATTCAGGTTCCTCAGCATGGCCTTCGAGGCCCTGTAACTTTGGCACTTTCTCCTGTCTCTCAGCCCTGCTCTCCAAGCCTCAGGTACAAATTGTTTCTCGGAATCACTGACCCTTAGGTGCTGTGCCTCCCTGTCATCGCACTGACTCAAGGTGTCCTCCTCACTTACCTCTGGTTGTGGACTACTTAGCAGTCAGGTCTCAGAGCCACCCGTCCTGAACGTGCCTCCCCTGGCTGGTCCTCCTGCGGCACTTTCTCTCCGCGACCCGTAGTGTTTCTTCCCTGCGTTTGGCATGATGGTCCGGCTTAGATCGGTCTGTGACTTTCTACCTAACAGCCCTCTCCTCACCGGATTATCCATGCAGGCAGTGTTTGCTTCTACCTCAGGTGCCCAAACCACTCCCACACAAGTACTCAACACACACTCACCAGATACATCTAGCGGACTGTTACTCTCACTCCGATCAGAGTGAACGCCTTGGCTTTGTGTCCCCTACGAATGTCCCTGTAATCATCTTTTAACGTCATAGGTCCCCTATTAAATTACACTACTACAACGCTCCTCAAATCATCGCAGCCTCCAGGAACAAGGCAGGGCTTGGGCCAGGGGTGTTAGATGGAGTGTTAGAGACTAGAGCAGCTTTACTGTTTCACCCGGTATTATCACTGTGAATTTCAACCACATGCAATCAGTTGACTTAGAGTAAAAATAGTTTTTCAGGGACTTTCAAGAAATTCTTATACTTTTTGTACCTTTCCCAGACATTTCCTCTCAGAAAGCTCAGGTAGTGGGACACAGTTCGTAATTTGATTTTTTTCATGCTCTGTTTTTGTGCATTTGGCTTAATGATAACAATCGGCAAGGAGTGAGTGATGCAGATTCTCTCTCTAGCTGCACAAGCAGCATTGGTGTCTGTGTTTACTGGTGTCTCCTAGTGCTTTGCCATCTGAAATGACCTCTCGAGCTGGGTGAAAGCTGGAAACGCTGGCCTCTTCCTGCCCCGGGGGCTCAGCCATGCAGCTCTACCATTCATTTCTCAGTTGCTGGACAACTGCTGCGTCTAGCTTCAGTGTAACAGTGATAGGAAAGTTAATAATGTTGACATGCTGCTTTTAGCCTAATGGCTCATTTGGTTAATTGGTTGCCAGGCACCCCAATACTATTCTGGTGTCCTAAGACATCCATTGGGGGGAAAGTAGTACCAAGTGGACTCAGAACCCAAGAGCTGAATGGGACTGTACTTGAGATCAGCCCTAGTTATGACAGCTCTTCAGTTTCAACAGGAAGACACACAGTTTGACACATGCTCAGAATTAGAACTAGAATGGCTCCAGGGAATCTCAGCACCATATCACTGTCACTAAAACATGCAGGAGAGTTTTCTTCTCTCCGAAGAAGCTGGTGACATGGTGTTTATTGCTTTCAGACTCCAAGGCACCCCTTGATCAATAAAAAAGTAAGGAACAAGGGATTCAGCCTTCTTGTGAATCAGAAGAGGTTGTTGGTATGAGACCACGGCTGGGGAAAAAACAGGTAAGAAGCTTTTAGGGCCCTAAGACTGGTGCAACAGGGAACATCAGCAGCCACAAGAGTGGGACCAGTAAGTTTCACCCTGGGCAGTCCGGCCTGCCTGCCTCTCTGTCACCAGTCTCCTCCTGTGCCTTGGGGCCCGCATCGCACTTGGGTGGAGTCACTGCCTATCCCAAGTCTCCCTGCCTCTATGAGTGCTGGCTGCTACAGGCCCCTGCTGCTCCCTTCTTGGAAGAATCAATTTTGGCCCAGGGAAAAGCCTGGGGGGTGGTGTCCCCTCCCTGGAGTAGCTCTTGGCTACTGACTGGCTAGATGAGAAACCATGGAGTTGCCAACACTGGAGGAAAAGGCTGAGCAGGAGGACAAGGAAATAGCAACTTGGCTATCTCTGCTGAGAGAGCACCTTATTTTATTTTATTTTATTTTATCTTATGTTATCTTACTCTTTGGTTTTCTGAGACAGAGTCTTACTGTGTAACCCAGGCTGATCTTGATCTCGGCAATCCAGCCTCGGCTTCCAGAGAGGTGGGATTACAGGTATGCGCCACCATGGCTGGTTGGGAGCACCCTTCATAACTCAGCTAGATGACCAACTTGATTAACAACTAAGTTCTAGTTCTGCAAACCCCTGTGAATTAACGTCACCTTCATTTGGAGATGACATTCCTGGTGCTGAGAGGTTAGGTTAAGTCATCTTCCTGGGAGATAAGCTCAAATTCAAACCCATTCCGACTTCCTCCAAATCTGCCCCCTTGCTTCCATTGCAAACCCATGCAAGCTTAGCACTCAGCGGGTGGCTGGGAGAGTGCAGCCCTCTGCAGAGGCTGAGAAAACCCAACAATCACAGCACCCAAACAGGCAGAAGTCAACAACACGCCACACCTGAGAGTTGAGGACCTGCTCCCCAGTGCCCTGCCACTCAGTCTTCAGAATAGCGCTTCTCCACCTCGGTGGCTGGGAGAATGTCACAGGCTCCGGGTCAGTCCCTTGGGGGCTCTCAGAGCTGGAGCTCAGCATCGTGTCATTTAAAACCCCAGGTGATGCAGGGGAAACTGTGTGGGATTAGTTATATGAAGTCACTTCCTGAACGAATGTCAGTGTACACGGAATGCCCAAGAGGGAGAAGAGATTTTGGATGTCATGGTTCTGCAGAGCTGGGGTGGGAACGACATTTTGCTTCTCTGAAGTCCCCAGGTGTGCTTATCTGTTCATCTGTTTTTCCAAGAACTTCACTTTGGGAACCATTGCCCTGGACTGATTTGTGGATGACACTATGGCGTTTGCATTCCATGCACATGTACACCGAGGCTCACAATGACCCAGCAGACTCACGTGGACTTGACCCACACCCTCACATGCACACTGCTTCCTTCCTCTCACACGCAAGTTGGTCGTGTCTGGCTTTGCCAACTGCTTCGCTTTTTGCAAAAGCTTTTGCAAAAGCAGCTGCAGGAGGTTTCCAGCAGGGTGCGAAAGTCTGCCTGGTGGGCTAAGGAAAGTCATTTCCAAATCCTCCCTACTGGCGAGAAAGAAGCATAAGCAATTACTGAACTAATTTTGCTTCATTAATCAAGATAGCACTAATTGCTCCGATCTTCTTACTGAAAGACCAGGAATGCATACAAACACACTGCATCCAAGACGTTCGAAAATGCGTCCTCTGGGTCTGTACTCAGAGACCTGCTCTCCAGAAACAGGAAATGGCCATGTGTCACCAGCCGCCCCTGAGTGGCACAATTCCCATTCCAGAAGCACTGGCAGGAAGGCTGCAGCCTGTGTAGAATTCAGGAGTGGCCTCCAGTCCTTGGCACAAGTTAGAAGTTAAATTCAAAGGACACTGTAAGTTAAAACACTTTTTTATTTGTCAGTCTAAAAATTAAATGTTTAAAAAAGAAGTTAAACAGCACCATTAACAAAATGATTACTGGTTTGATTTCTCCAGATTTTTTTTATTATTATGGTAGTGAATTTCAAGGCCTCAGGCACCCCAGGGATTACACTTTCAGCTTTAATCAATTTTTAATTTAACTTCTAAGGTAGATCAGAGCCTTGCAGATGCTTGGAGGCAGCAGTCTTCCGTGTATGCACTTCTTCCCCACACCCTCACCACGCGTGGCTCCTCACAAAGGCACAGTGAGGCCAAGGCAGATGCAGTGAGGCCAGTTCCTGACCGCTGACTTCCACCATCTCCCTGGTCCCAGGCTGTGTTTCTGACAGCAAAGCAGCCAGCAAGCTGAGAGTAGATACAGGACACCGTCAGGGCCAGCGTCTCGGGAGTGGGGACCAGAGGCGCAGCCCACGTGAGTAGAGGGGTGGAGAGAGAGCCCACCGCCTCCGGGGCAGGGAGGAGATCTGCAGAGATGTTAGATCCGCCTGCCACGAGCCTGTGGGCAGCTGGAGCACGGGCGCCTCGCAGACGCTGCTTCCTTGAGGCGAGGGCCGCTGCCTTCCATCTGCTGCATCAGCCAGGGCTTGGAGGGATGTGACCCGAAGGGCATGGCACCACAGACGCTGCCAGAGTGGCGTCCAGCATGCCGAGGGCCGTTTCTAACACGCAGAGCAGCTGGGTTGTGCCAGCTAATTCAGAGGACCCAGCCCCGACGAGCCCCCTCAGGATGTTCGCAGAGCCAAGCGCCTGGTCCTGTGTGCGCAGCCAGTGACTGCGCAGACCGACGTCCTCTGTAGCCTCCTCCTCCTGCAGCGCTGCTGGGCCCCAGGGCCTCTGCCCTTCTCTGTATTCCGGCCTCTGCTGAGTCTTGGGACTGTTGTCCATGCTTTTTGTCAAGTGTCTGAGAGGGACGCTCACCAAGACTGGGGCTGCTTCAGACCTGGGACCCAATTCACTCACTCATGTCCTGTGAGTTGGTTACTGGGCTGGCCCCCAGCTTTCCGGCACCTATTTTTCATTAATACCTCTCATCCAGGCCCATCTGGGTGACTTTCAAAGATAAGAACAACCATAAAGACCTTAAAATGCTGACTTCTTAACATAACTACAACATGCAGACGTGAAACAAGACAGATGGTTCGCTCCAAATACAGGAAGATGCACAGAAGGTTCAGTTATTCTTGAACTCTTTCATACAAAGAAAGACCCACTTTGTGACTTCGCAGTGAAAGCCACTATTCTGCACAGAAACAAGAGGGGACATGGGTCATTCTTTGAGGTACAGAGGTAGCATTTTGCATAATGGAGGTGATTTTGTTACATGGAATAAAAATGGAATATCTTGAGAAGTGAATTTCACAATGCTGGGACCAAGTAGACATCACCATGGCTTTATTATGACATGCAAAACTGGATTTTTCAAGTATATTCCAAAACATTATCCAGTAGTTAAACCAAAACTCTTTCCTTTCCATTTATACCCATGTAAAGTTAGTGTCATAATATTCATGAGCAAAAAAATAGCTTGCATGAAATGATGGTGCTGTCATTTTAGGAGGAGCAAGGACTGGATCGAGATGGTGGATTGAACGTGTGATTTCACTTAAAATCCCTAAGAGTTGCACAAAAATAATAAAGTTGAGTTACTGGCTTTGAGTAAAAACAGCTCCATCTGCACAATGTTTTTAGAAAGCTATGTGGTGCTGGATGGGCGTCTTCCTCGCTGTCTCGCCACTGGGCCATGGTGACTGTCTTCTTAAGACGCACAGCTGGTGCAGGGCTGGTGACACAGCAGACAAACTTTGTGCCAAGCCATAACATACTTCATCTGGACTCCAACAACCAATGCAATCCTTCTTCCCAGCAGAAATCTCCCAAGCCTGGACTTTACTGACAGAATTTCTATCAACTTGCTGGTCTTTTGAGCTCTGACCAGAACCTCCCGTACAGAGCAGCCTAAGGCATTCTAGTTCACCTGGTCCCCTTCTCGCTCTGGAAGGACTTGCCTGTCCCTCCCTCCCAGACCTGACACTCCCAAAGCACAGCAGACAGGTGTCATTGAGATGTCGCCTCCATGCAAAAGATTCTCCGTCAGCAGCACCAGCTCTGGAGATGATGCAGAGGCACCTTCCCTTCTGGGTGGAGACCCATCCCACCCCAGGGTGCCCACCTGCTGCTCCCTCTCTCTAGTTCCCTGGTCCTTCTTCTCTCTCTGGTCCTTCTTTCCTCTCTGCATCCTGTCTGCACAGCTCTTAGAGTACAGTCTCTCTCCCACTAGCCTAGACCACAGAACTTTCCCTTTCACCCCAAGGAAATTATCTCGGCATTTCCTAAGGAGAGACAAATTCCCTTAACTTAGCAGGATGCTGCCAGCACCTGTGCCTGCAGGCTGCCTCCCTCAGGCCGGTGTCACCAGGAGCAGCGCGGGACCAGGACTCCTGAGCCAAGCTCACACCTGATCCCTTGGGGAGCTGGGACAGCCTGTGCTGCTGTAGCCTGGGTCCAACTTTGAAGCAAGATGACATCCACTGAGTCCCTGTGCCAGGCCTGGGCACTAGTGTCACCTCCTTGTGGCTGAGAAGGACAGCTGTGAGCCAGTAGCAAACCACTGGGCCCTGGGACGGCCCTGCCCAGTGATTGCTGGGTGGGTGCCAGGCTGAGATGGTGCTGGCCAGGGCTTGGTCTTGGTGCTCCCTGGGTGCACATTTGGAATCAAGCACCTCCACACTTGCAAGTTTTCTGATGACTGCAACAGTGATTTTGCTTCCCTCCCCAGGAAGAGACACCCAGCCACATTTCTCCCATACCAACTTCTGTGATCATCGTTTGGCACAGGCCAAAACCCCACCCTGGAGCCTCTGTCTTGACTGAGTGCTGCCGGCGCTGGCTGTTGCCTGCGGTCTGTTCATCATTTTGTTCCGCTTTCACACACACGGGCGGCCCTGTTTGTCCACAGCACCGGGCCTGGAGCAGAGGAAAGAAGCAGAGCCAGCACTTCTCGGGAAACCAAGGACTCAGATATGGAAACCTGAGGGAAGGGGAGAGGGAGAAAGGGAAGGAATGGAAGGAAGGGGAAGGAGGGAAGGAAGGGCAGGTAACTTTAAACAAATTTCGTGTATAAACTGTGACCCAAATGACAGGTGAACAATTTAAGGAATTTTATTATCACAATGATTACATAACTGATCGACGTAATATAGCTAATGCCTGATACAATTGGTAAGAGGAAAAAAATCACACATAAAGAGTAAAAATACTCAAAGGACCTGGGGCAAAGTACTCCTGCGGGACAGAGGCTGCGGCGGTAGCACCCAGGAGCCTAACAGCTGCAGTGTTCTACGGAGCACCTGAGCCGCTGTCCTCTCCCTCGGAGGTCACTTTCCTGACCTAGATTTCCCTCAGCTTACACGGAGGCGCCTCTCGGGACTGACAGAGGCACGAGGTGCGTCTCAGAGGAGGTCTGCAGCAGGACCGGGGAACCAGGCCTCGTGCAGTGTGTTTTCGCCCTGGCTTTGTCCTGAGGAAGGGGCGCCTGTGAGCAAATTCTGTCGCACTCTGGAGGGACCATCTCGGTTCAAGGTAAATCTCATGCTGACAGCGGCTTTGCAGCTGGGGTCTTCTGGGTTAAACCCAGAAGAAAGGAAGTTATCAGTAAGAGGCCTCATGGCAGCAAGATTAATGGTGAGCTGAAAGGTGGGTCCCCACACCCTGTGGTCAGCTGGGTCACTCTCCCTCCTCATGCTGCTTCTGGCATTGTTTGAGTTAATTCATATATTGGTAAAATACAGTGTTGCTACAGCCCCACTTCTCTGTAGGTAGAGCTAAAATGTAATTTTTCTAACTGCTAAAAGATAGATTCTTTTAAAAAAGAAGAAACTCCATGAGTAGCTTTAGTTGCTGTGACTTGCGTGGTAATGTTCTCTCCGTGTCAGTTTGCTGATGGTGGCACCTGAGTAAGGGTAGTTCTGGGTGCAGCTGAGGGACTTACCCGCCTGGCAGGCTTGTCACCTGAGATAAAAATGGAGCAAAGAAAGCCTGGCTCCCACTTCTCCAAAGAGCCCCGTCTTAAACTTCACCTTGCACATCATCTCCTGGCTTCCAGTGCTGGCCTTGCAGCCTCCTGCTACGGACACTGTGGGCATTGCAGGGCGCATAGGCCTGGGCTGGACCCTTCGCACACGTCCATGCCTGTCTCTCAGGTGGCTGTTGGAAACCAACTTTGTAAACCCTTAATGTCATAAATCTGCTTTTCTAGTGAGCACTGATACATTCTCCACAACACTGAACTGTAAGGACTTTGAAGGCAACATCTATCTGTTATTTAAGTCAGAACAAACAGAAGGAGAGTGGGAAGACAAGGGAGCCGATAATCTTGCAGAGTACTTTCAACTTCCAAAAAAATAAATTTGAAGGAGTCAGATTTGCCACAACAGGAAGTTTAGAGCTATTCCAAATTCCCATTAAACGTATTAACTTCTCTGAACAAAGCTGGGAAATGGTAATATTTCCAAAAAATAAAAATGTAAGTATCATTTTTGCCTACTCTGATTTTAGAATTGCAGACTAATTATAAACCTAATAGAAAATATTAGAAGAAAGACTAAAAGTATCAGAGTTCAAGTCCGTGTTCCAGTCCCTCAGCTTGGCTTTGTGAGCCTAGAAAAGGTACTTAACTTTTCTAAAGCCACCTTTTTGCGTTTTAAAATAGAAATACTACTAATAATGTACAATCACTTCCATTAAGGCAAATAAAGCAACCAAAGAAGTATCTAGTGTGTCACCGTTTTGCAAGGTAATGAAGTGAAGCTCCGTGTATCTACTTACTCTTGTGAAAGGACACACAGAAAGGCCAAACCCAAAACTAAGAAAATGTCCTCTTAGAGTACTCGCGGGGGCCCTTGAGAAGCGCGTCCCTAACTAGCTGGTTTTCCATTACTTCTAACTTAGAAACATTTGCTTTTTTATATAATAAAAAGTAAAAGTTTTAAATCAACATAGTTGAATGAGGAAACTGTAAAATACAGTACAAACAAAACAAACACATCTAACAGTATTTCAGACGAATAACAGTAAATTAAGGGGAAACAGAACTAGCTTTTTCACGTAGTGTTTAGACAACATGCCTACCTGTCAAGGTAAAAAAGAACTGTAAATAGGTATTGAACTCTGGTTAGTAAATAGTTTGTTTTTCTCCCCTAGCAAGATAAGTGTTAGGATTCTAAAAGCACTATGCATTCTTAGTTTGAGCAAGTAAGTAAACATGCTGTAGCTGGATGCTAACGTGAAGTCATTAGTGTCGGCCTGGAATTTAAAGCATCAGCACTAACCTGCAGAGATTATAGATGCTGACTGGCTGGCTGGCTGGCTGGATGGACAGATGGACAGAAGTGGGTGAGGTTTACTTGTACGCACCTGTTTCTCACTGGAGCGTGGCAGTGTCTCAGCAGGCACACCCAGGGCCCGTCTTCAATGGTGGAAACGTAAGTCCTTGGGAATGGGGAGCACACGAGGTGAACCTGCTCTCACTGCCTTGTCAGAAAGTAAGAAAGTGTGTAAATGTGAGCAGGTATAATAGAGGACACACACACTAGCTCAGGAGTGTCAAATACAATTGGATTAAGATACGTTCAACATATCTACAGGGCTATCCAAACTCAGAGCTGTAGTGGGAAGCTTGCTCTTCAGAGAGCACTGGCTGCAAGGCATGGAAAAGTGAACAGAATCGGGGGAAATCATCACGTGATGACTGTGGTACAGTAATTTATCTAGGCTTATCAGCGGATCCTAACACTGTTAGGAAACAGTGCTTGAAAAACAGGATAGTCACACCGTCTCCAATCATCTCCACCTCCACCTGCAAACTCTGTCTCCATTGCAAAGTGAGGTTACTTTGCTCTGGGGGATGCGAGGAAATTACTTTTGCTTAACAAGTTACATCCAGCAACCAAGAGCAAGGGGCACACACAAGGCGAAGGAAGATGGCACAGAGGTGGGCTGTCTCACCCAGTGTTAAAGACAATCACACAGACCTTCGCCATTGTGGAGAGGTAAGGCCAGGGATGTGAGAGAGCAAAGCTGTGCCGAAGAGAGCAAAGTCTGTTTTTAATGACGGGACTGTTCTAGATACTTGAGGACATCAAATAAAAACTATTTTAGCCAAAATAGAATTTAATAAAGTAGCCAGAAACATATCCAACATAAAATTCAGTGGTTTTCTATATATCAGAAACTACATATCTACATAGCAGAATAGAAAGAGATGCATTTACAAAGGAAATAATAGTTATACCAAGAAGCAACCCTTGGACTATGAGCAAGACAAATGGAGAAACGATCAGGCTACTGATGTGGTCCCCAAAGTCAACAGTCCTTCACCAGTTCATGATTTAATTCAGGGACCTGTTCATTAAAATCCCCAAAGAATTAGTCTTAATTTTTCATTTATTTTAAGTTTATCTGATGTTAAAATTAACAAAAATTGTCTGTATATATTTTGAATAGCACCATTGATAAAAATTTCCAAATATAAAATCACCTGTTTAACAATGTGCATTTTGATGGTTTTTAGTTTATTTATAGAGTTGTGAAACTGTCATAAAAATTTAATTCCAGAACATTTTCATCATCCCCAAATGAAACCTCACACTCATTATTCAACTTCAATTCATAGTGATGATTTTTGGAATAATTCTGTATTTTAGAGCTCAACCTGTTGAAGTCCACACTCCAGGGTTTCCCGGATGTTGACAAAGCTGTGCAGATTCTGGGTTTAACTCCAGGACATCCCATCTCCTGGAAAGAAACCACAGGCCCCAGAAGTTCCTCCCTCTTTGTCCCTCCCCTAGCCCTTTATGACACTTCATATAAATGGATTCATACAGCATGTGGCCTTTTCTGTATTCTCTCAAAAGTAAGAAAACACAAAGGACTTTCCCCCAGTGCTGGGATGGAACTCAGCACCTCTCACATTTAGGCAAGGGCCATGCCACAGAGTGACACTCCCAGCCTAGTAGTGCAGAGTATAAATAGACAGGTGCACGGCGGACTGCGCAGAAGTGCACAGTGTCCACCCTTTGGATGTGACAGTGACGCAGAGCAGGCCAGCAGGAAAGAACGTGAACAAGTGAGGTCGGACCCCAAGACCTGGGCGCGGAGCCCTCCCTCCTGTCACACTCAAAACTGAGCTGCTCTCAGCCAATTATGTGTCAGTGAGGAAACTTGAGAGTCAGCCGTCATTGTCAGGGCCAGAGAAACTTCCCAGACAAGAGGTGAACTCGGAAGATGGGAGGTAAAGTGTTGATAAATCGGAAAGCACCAAAATTGAATTTCTCTAAAAGACTTGATTATAATCCAAAGATTAAAATATTCAGAAAGCCACACTGACACAAACACAGCTAAATGAATGAGTGAATAAAAAATAAATAGGGAAGAGAACGTTTCTTACAGAAGAATTTCAAATAATATCTACAGACCTTTCCCTTCTCCAGGAAGAGGAGCTCGGTTTCCTCCCTGAGTGTGTGTTGCTTCTAACTCCAGATAGTGGGGAGGGAGAACCAATGGCCGCAGCAGTGAAATCGCGCAGACGTCATCCCACCGAGCCGTCCCAGTTAGCATGGTCGTGAGAAGTCGGTGGAGACTGGGCCCTCTGGTGTGACATGAGAAGGAACCGCACTGCTGTGGTGTTCTGTCCCCAGAGCCAGGGCCGCCATCCGGTGACAAGAAAACAGACAAACCAAGGACAATTCTACAAAATACCCGATAAATAAATTCCCAGTGAGACGCTGCGCCACCGTGGAGCTCAGCAGCTGCAGAGTGTGGAAATTGAAGGAGACTTAATGAAAGAACATATGGACATGTTTGAGAAATACAGGAGATAAAATATGTGAGGCAAAGCTAGATGATTTTCACCCAAAGCAGTAGAGTTAGGTAATTTTCAAAGTGCTGACAGGTTGGGCTGGAGGAGCGGCCACAGGCAGGGCTCAGTAATGACCCACAAGACCCAGGTGTGTTCGACCTTGGGCCCCAGATCAGACACCCCTGAACTGGGACGCACAAACAAGTGAGGAGGAAATCAACGGAAAGTGATTCCTTTACCACATGAGTGCTGGTCACGCTGCCTTTGCAGTGAAAGGTCATTGAGACAAATTTACCGGAAGGCACAGGAGTCCAGCGGGCAGTCTGGTGCTTCCAACTGTGGATTATTTCAGCAGTGATGGGTAAGCAGAGGGAAAATGTATTCTCGTGTAATTTTCCTGCTAGTCAGGAAACAAAAGCAAAAGGCGGTTTTAAAAATGCAATAATGAATATGCAAATGGTACTAGAAATTTAAAATATTAATTCCTGTTGATTTCCTGAAAATTTAGAAACTTTTGAATATTGGGTTGAAATTTTTTATTCTTTTGGCATTTATCCTTAAATCATCATAATGAAAACATAAAAATCCAATCTGTAATACACTCACAACATAACCATTTGTCTAATTTAATCAAATAGCACTTAGAAGAGCAGATAGTAATAATGAGGCAAGCCGACAGGATAGACCAAGGGAGTGGAGGTCGCAGAAGCTTTATTGTGGTGAGTCAGAAACTAGGGTGATGGGTGCTGGCCACACTGGCCTTGGTTTTCCATTGTACTGAAATTGTAGATGGTTAATTAAATATTTGATTTTCAAAGGTCAGAGACAAAGGCGCTTTGTGGAGCAGGGCTAGTCAAGCTTCTTGTCAAAGGACAGGGGCCCGAAGGCCTTGACCTGATAACACACAAAGGCCCAGCAGGGAGTCACTGCACGGGCTCCCAGGATGTGTGCTGAAAGTCAACAAACTTTCCAGACCCCCACAGAGTGACCACAGCGCACCCACCTGCCAGCCGGCCTGTCTGAGACAGCTCCTACACACCCCAGCCTCTGGGTGGCGTCTTCCCCTGCAGCCTGAGCCACTCATGCGAGCCGAGCTCCTGCTTCACAGCCTTCCCCACCTCCACACCTGGGGGAGAAGCCGTTCCAGGAGTCCTAGGGCTTTTTACCTGTGCTGCAAAGCCCTGGACAGGTGCAGTTTCATGGGGTGTCCAGCCAGTTCCCTGGCGTGGTCTGGACCGTCTGATCAGAGATCGCCTTCCAAGCAGGGAGAGCCTGACTCTTCCAGTCGGGAGAGGAAGCGGCCGCAGGAGGTGGGAGGGACTTGCAGAACTGCTCTGGCTCGAGTTCACATTTCACGTCCCCAGAGCCACACGCAGAGCCAGGGTCGCGTTCAGCCCACTGAGTCCTCAGAACAAGGCCTCCTTCCTCCTTTGCCTCCCAGCTTCGAGGGTGTTTATGAAACAGCCATAAAGACATTTGACCTTACAATGCCAATGTATAATTTCTTTCAGATAAAATTTTCTTAAACTCAAAAGTAAATTTCTTAGACGGTATGGTATGTAATCTTAGATAAGAAATAAGAGAATTTTAAAATTGCATTCATCAAAAATTGGCAATTACTGAAAAGCCCTTTCAGAGTAGAAGGGACAAGGCACATGGATGCAATGGAGAACTATTCAGTGGAAAGAGCAGTCACCCCACAGTCACACACAACCGCGAGGGACTCAGTGAAATAAAGAACAGAGGGTGAAGCTGCATATGCGATCACAGGTCCGAGTTATTTATATGAAACACACAAAAAGAGCAACTCAATCCCTGCGCTAAAAGCCATTGTAGTAGGTGCCTATGAGGCAGTGGATCTCAACCAGCCACCAACACTTGGAAATATCTGAAGGGTCGTTGCATTGGTTCTGCTACGGGGCTGCTTCTGGCAGCTCATGTGCAGAGGCCACTAAATACCCAGCATCCTACTGTGCACAGGAAGCCATAGCAGAGGTGGCCCGGCCCAAGATGGAGGGAGCTGGGTTCCCCACCCTAGAGGAGCCCTAACTAAGCGTGGGCAGAGGGAAGCCCCTGAGTTTCTGAACCTGTGTGCTGATGATGCAGTGTGCTCAATTACAGAGTTCATCAAGCTGTACATGTGTGTACCTTTATGCGGATTTTACTCTTCAGTAGAATCTTCTAATGTTAAAAAGTAATCCGTGGTCCAGAAAGTCCTTATTTAATACAAATGTTCCTGTGGACTCAAAGGATATAGTAAGTAGCTATCAGTCTACATTGACTGAACCATTTAGAACAGAGAGATGTGTCATAGAAAACTGACCTTTAACAATAAAGCACAAAATAAATATTTTGTGTACTGATTCTTACACTAAATGTCAGGATTTGAGATACATAATTGTTATATTTTATATCTGGCTGTCCCCCCAAAACCTCATGCACTTATTGGTGGAGATTTTGGGAGTGTCTGGATCGTGAGTGTGTGACACTAGATTGGCCCACTGACAGGTTTACAGAAGGATTTATGCTGGGTGGTGAAGCTGGAGGCCTAGGGGACTCCTGGGGACGTGGCCTGGAAGGATGCGTGTACATATATCCCTCTGGCTTGCTTGATCCTGACTCCTGCTTTCTGCCTGCCACGAGCAGCTCCTCGCAGACTCCTCTGCAGTGGCCCCCTGCCTTGGAGCCAGCTGAGTATGAACTGAAACCTCCACAAACCAAGAGCCTAAATAAACCTCTTCTCCTTTAACTCGTGGATGTCCCAGCAATGAGAACACACCTAAAACAGATTTCCACACAACCATGATCTGTGAGGAGCAGTTAAAGCTGAAGATGGATCCCACATGTGGAGCTAGAGCAAGGCTAACCCTGAAAACATGGGGCAGCTTAGGTGAGCCAGGTGGACAGACCAATCTAGCCCGGAAGACATGGGACACCCAAGAAGAGCCAGGCAAACAGGCCACTCCGGTCCCAAGTTCACGGGGCACCCAAGGGGAGAAAGGTGAATTGGCCACTCTGGCCCTGAGCACAAGGGGTGCCCAAGGAGAGCTGGGCGAACAGGCTGCTCCATCCCCGAGGGCATGGGGCACCTGAGGGGAGCCAGGCAAACAGGCCACTCCAGCCCTGAGGTCACGGGGTACCTGGGGCGAGCCAGGTGAACAAGTCGTTAGACCACAAGGTTTCACGTGATAGCAACCTGCCTGGTATATAAATAAATGCACTGTAGTCACTGGGCTTCTTTTATCCCTGAGAGAAATCTCTCTCTGACCCCAGCTTTCTGCATTTTCACTCTTTCCTCCATTTCTTCGTGGTCCTCCCCCTTCAAGCTTTTGAGAGCTGCACTGGATGCTGCAGTGATCCATGGAGAGCTTTCCATTGTGTCCCAAAGTTAGTGTTCTGCGATATTTATCTTTGGAAATACTGGTCTCAAATGGCAATATTTTCTACAGTATTTCCATTTTTTGCAGGCCTCAGTGATTTTTTTCTTTTTTTTAAACCAAGCTTTATCTCAGATGCCCACTGGAAACATTAGAACACTTGTATTTTTGGACAGAGGGTGGCAGCTGAACTGAGTTTGATGGGTATGCAGTTTTGCCTGACTTTCATCTCCAGCCTCTCTAGCCATTCTCATCTGTGACACTGTTCTCCCATATCCTGGTCTGGACGCAGAAGCCTAAGTCACCTAACCCAGGCCACAGAACAAACCCCACAGGCTACGAGGATCTTGAGCTGAGGATCCTCTTCCTTCAAACAATGGGCTACTCTGCCCTTCGTATTGACTCTGACTGGCAAGAAGTCTTAGTGATAGCTCAAACCCTGCCCTGATTTGCCAACTAGAGATGGAAAGCAAGGTAACTGCCCTTCATTGCTCACACCATTTCTATTTCACCCAGGATAGAGGAGAGTTCTTATTCACAATTATGCCAAAGTCAGGAATGCATTTCCTATGTGTGTGATTCCTGCCACTGGGGACACTGCTCTGCTCCCATAAAAGTGAGTCAATAATTACTGCAGGTAGAGACCCAGATAACCAAAGACAGCCTTGTTCTGAGCTTATATATGACTTGGAATTTCAAAGACCTTGATGATACATAGAAGCAGAGTCTCTGTGTACAGCTAAGATCCAGAATGTCATTCATGAAATGCATGGGGTGTGTGCTAGTTACTTTTCTCTTGTTGCTTAAACAAAATACCCAATGCCCAAAGTTGAGGAGGAAAGATTTATTTAGCTCACAGTTTGTGGAAGTTTTAGTCCATTATCTGCTTGGTCCAAGGTAAGGTGGCATACCACAAAGGGCAACAGTTCATGGCAGCAGAAAATAACAAAAGCAATGAGAGTAAAAGAGGGAGGACTCTTTCCCTCCCTTATACTTGTATGCAGGCTACCTGCCCCAGGTGAGTATAGGACTCACACCCATAATCCCAACATTGGGCCATGAATCCAGCTGGAAAGGAACATTGTCAGAGGCACAAGGACATTAAGACAAAGGCCATCCCCAGCAGGTTATGAGTTTGGGCCTCTTCATCTATGCCACGTGGCAAGGAATTGGCTCCATGAGTGCTTTGGAACACAAGTCTAGAACTAGTTGTCACAATCAGTTTCATTTCTGGGAAAGAGACACGACCATGCCACATGCTCACTTGTTATTTAAGTCATTTGTCTAGGTAGGTAGAAGGGGAAATGTCATTAGTTATAATCCTCGGTGATCTCTCTGGTGGAGCAGGAATGGTCTAGAGGAGTGATGGCATATGTTTTAGAGACTAGTGCCCAACTTCAACCCCAAATCCACTTATTATTGCAAAATGACAACACTGCAATTCAACCTGAATATTCAGGTTTTAGTTTAGAAAAAAACACCTTTTTTCTTTAAGAAAAACAACGCTCATGCCATAAGTTTGCCACTGGCGTAGAGGTGTTTGTTATAGTGGCATGGTAAATCTACCATCAGCAAGACTCAGGCAAAGAGTTACTATTTGGGATTATGAATATGTTCCATTCTAATATTTGTCATTAAAAATGAAAGAAAAGAGATAGGTGGACAATAATGAGTTTGTAGAAAATGAGAGAAGATGTTTGCAATCAAGTCAGTTAAGGACAAGATTAATAAGGGGGCTTGAATCTGTATCATGGGCAGAAGCTACCCACTGTCCAAGGTCCTCTACATCTTTCAAATATCTTGGCTCAGCTGCTACTCTGAGAATCCACCTTGGAGGTCCCTCCCTGGGTTAGCATTCTAGCTGCATGGAATTCTAATTGCTTCTTTGGATGTGAAGCATGAATCCAAGAATTGGCCTCCTGGAGTCTCCCCACTTGTTATCAACAGGGCTGGATAAGGGCCCTTCCAGTGAAGCTCAATGTTTTCTCTCATGTCTCTCCCAATAGGTGGGGTTTCCTGGGGCAGCAAGAAGAGCTGGCTTGGGGAACTGTCATGGGAAGAAGCCTTGGCCGGCTGGTGATGGGATGGGCACAGACATGAGCCCTCTGTGATGTCTGCCCCCTCTGCATACGGCGGCGTGTAGGTGGGAAGTCTGCGTAGCAGCTGATGCCCCTGGAGCTTCAGAAATTTTATTGCTTTTCTAAGACATTGCTCAAATGTACAATTTTATTCAATCAAACATGCCTTAGAGTGGCCATTCAAGGTCCAAATTGTCCTTGATGAATGTAGGCCATTAAGAGAGTTAGATTTAGGACTTAGGGTTGTAGTGAGAGTCCAGATAGGATGCAGGGTTCCTTTTGCAGGAAGTGAGGACACAGATGGAGAGGACCACAGGAGTGGATGACATAAAAGGTTGGGGACCCCAGCTCATTGGGGTTAGGGTTAGGGTTAGGTACCTGAGTTTGTCCACATGGGCTCCAGTGTGGGGAGAAATGCACCTGGGTCATGCAGCTGGCTCTGCCAGAAGCTCAAGGGATTGCACCTGTGCTCTGCTTGGGCTTTTCCTTCATGCAGCAAATAAGCAAAACTCTAGACAAAACAATGTAACAGGATGGTGAGGGAGCAAAAAGGGCAAATGAGAACCTCACCTCCTTGTGTTGTGCCCCTGCTGGGTCCCAAATACTTTCCTCAGACCTCCTGTTTGCCATTCTTGGTGCAATCAGCCATTCTTCTTGGCCCTGGAAATGGGGGAGGCTTCTGGGCAGTTCTGGCTAAAGGTCACAGGCTTGGGGACGTGATAGGTGGGCCGGCCAGAAGCAGGGCACTCTAGCATAGGTCTGGGGAGCACATCTGTGACTGCTACTGGTTTGGAAGATGACTAGAAGAAACAGGGAAGCTGCAAATCATTGACTGCACCCCATATTTTGGGGTAATTGTTCCAAGTTGAAACTCAGCATTCTCTCATCCAAGGTGGTCCAGCCATTATTTGTACATGCAGCCCCAAGGGCTTGACCTTACTGACCCCTCTGCTTTCAGTGTCCACCTCAAGCACTGAGATTTCCACCCTGTTACCATCTTCTTCCGTTTCCTGTTCCCAAACTTTTGGAGACCAGTAGGATTCAGTCTTGGGTTCTAGAAGAAACCCAAAGTACCTTTACCCAGCTCTTTTCAAATTATTCTCTTACGTTCCTGGGAGAAAGAGTTCCTTCCTCTTTTCTTCCTGCATAGTACAATGTTCTATTCCATTTCCCCAATCTTTGCACTGTTGTTCTAGAAGGGACCTGTTTTTGGTACATCTGTCTCCTAAAGCCATAGCCTCTTAGCCATGTCCAGCTGGAGGTGGTGGTGGTGTTTCAGGCAGCTGAGTTAGATAGAAACATTATAGGCAATAGATAGGGCTGGGCCCTTGAAGAAGCCAGTGCAGAGGACCAGAGGCCTTGCAACCTTGGAGGAGACAGACACCTCCACTGTGGACAAGATCTCAAGACAAAAGCTCAAACACATACATCCATATCCTAAGGATTGATATTCAAAATAGGTCTCTCTCACCTTAAGGAAGACAGGAGTCACTTTCCAAACCCTTACAGGAAGAGTGGCTGCTCTTTAAGCGTGCCTGCTTGCTATATGGTTTGCTTCCCCATTTGTCCCGATTTAATTAATTTTACCTGACCATAGCTCTGTCCCACCTCACGCCTGTCTGCCTTGGGAGTCCCCATGATTTCCCCACCTTACACCTGCCTTACCTTGTGGCTTTCCTCGCTTGCCCTAGAAAAGAGCCATTGGCAACCAACTCAGGGGAAACTTTCTTTCTCTCAATAAATACATTCTGCACTTCTCCTCCATTGTTCCTAAAACTCATTCCTTGATTTTAGTGAACAAGAGTCTTACTGGACACATAGGAGGCTGGGAGCTCTATTCCCCTCTAACAGTGACAGATGTGCCACTAAGAGGAGAAATATCTTCCATGAGCTCACCCGTTGCTAGAACCAACATAAAGATTTTCCTCATTTCTTTTTTTTCCCTCCCTTTCAAAAAAACTCTAAAATGCATGAAAATTTGATCCTCAAATTACAAAAATGTCAGTATGAAAACTGACAAGGCATGAAAGCCAATGAACAGTACAAATCAGGAATGTCAGTGGAGGAGCATTTTCTCTTATTTTCTTTCATTCAATAAATATTTACTGAGCATTTCATGAGTGTTTTTTCTAAAGAACATAGTTGAAGTAGCAAGCAATGCAAAGACCCCAAACTTATGTTCCAAGGGAAAGAACATTGATAAACCAAGAAATAAAAGCTACAGTGTGCCGGGGGTGGGGGACAGGCCATGCCCAGAGGGCAGCAGGACGGGTCACGCACAGAGAGCAGGCTGGCACACAGCTCCTCAGTGTGCTGAGGATGGCCATGGACTCTGCAGCGCAGGGTAGGGGAGAGATCCTCTCTTCACCATGCCCCACCTCACTGCGCCCGTGACACTCTATCACCAAGCCTTAGTGAAAATGCTCATGACAAGGAAACCCTTCCATGGGGTCTGGTGATGGTGGGAAGCAGGTGAACGGCCACTGTGTCCCGGTAAGTTTCTGGGGTTTACTCTTCATTTCCACAGTCCTCAGTGCAGCTGTGCGTGCCACGGCAGAACTCAGCACCACATCCGGACTCAGACCGGAGGACCAGGTCCTCCAGCCGCCGTGTCAAGATCATGTACCGCATCTGGGCTTTACCTGGGGAGTTAGTGCACAGCGAGATGCATCAGGAGAGGAGAAGCTCGGAATCCAGGATGCACCAGGTCAGTCATCCTCGACCTTCTGCAGAACCAGCTGTGCACATCTGTAGGCAGCAGCAGGGTCCGTTGCTGGATTCCCCCATCCACGAGTAGGGAGATATTGCTATTCATTCTGTTGTTTTCTGAAGCAGAATAAACTGAGGAAAACTGAACACTTTAAAAAACCAATTAGGAGGAAAAGAATCACTGTTTAATAAAATATTCATACCAGAAACAATATATTTTTCTTCCACATTTCTATTTAGTCCAATACGATCTGCTTTCTCAGCTGAGACACCCATGTGGTCACGCGTCTTCAGCTCTCCCTGCTGGAAGGCAGGCGTTCAGGGTTTCACTGCGGGCTTGGTCCAGCAGGGCCATACGGATCCTCATCCACAGGCAGCACAAGTGGGCTCGGCAGGCCCTGCGTAGCTTGGGTGCAGACACTTCTGCTTGCCAGAAGCCCGTGCTGGTGTGGACTCAGGAGCCCCTGAAAGCTGGCCAAGGCTGCTCACTTCATCACTCCCGAACTTGGCCACCGCTCCTAGGGGCTTCCAAAGCACTCACAGATTTAAGCTGCTTCCCATTCTAGCTGCACACATTTAGATCCCGGGGGAGCACATTTGCAAGCTAAGCACCCCCACTTCTCTGGGTCACTTTATTTTAGTAGGCTCTGGGTCCTCTCTGTGCAGGGCCTCTGCTGGGTCAGGGGCTCTGTCCAGGTGCGGAGTTGTGTGCTGTCTATGGCGTCAAGCTGGGAGGACAGAAGGAGGCTGCGATTCAGCGGTCTTCCACCTGCAGAGTCAATGGCCCTCGGTTGACCTGTCATCTCTGAGGGTGTGATGTGCTGGCAGGGCCCTACTGGGGGTCCTTCCGCTCCTCTCCAGCTAGGCTTCCTCACGGACCTCAGGGAGCCAGGGCTGGGGGTGTCTGTCCATGGGTCACACAAGTTGGTCCAGCTGGTCCAACTCCTCTTTGTGACCACTTTCTAATCCAGTGGGGATGCCCTGGGGCCATGGAGGTGCTGCTCCCTGAGACCCCCTTTCACCGGCTCAGCAGCCACATAGTGAGAACTGGCACGCCTTGCCCTTGTATGGCCACACATTGCTGATGTGCCCACCCCATCTGGCCCTCCTCCTCAGGCAGGCACCCTGTGTCCTAGATGCTTCATGTGCTGATGGTCAAGGGCTCCTGGTCACCCCTTTCCTCACAGTCACCTCCTGGGAAAGAGGTGCTATTTCCTCTGAGGACCTCATCCCACCCACTTCCTATCAGGGTGACCGCTGCCAGGCATGCAGGGCTCAAAGGCACCCTCTTGCACCAAGATTCAGGCCACTCCATGGCACGCTCATGCCCCAGAGAACACACCAGGTCCTCTAGAAGACAGTCGTCAACCAAGCCACACATGTGTTGCTCCTCCTCCTGACTCGGCCTCCATCTCCCTTCTCCTGGGAGTGCTCACTGCACACAACCAGCCGGTGAATCCCTGCCTGGCTCTGCTTCTCCAAACCTGAGCCGGCTTGTAGCTCTGTCTCCTCACGGTGCTGTTGGAGACCACTACGGAGTGGCTCTGAGCAGGATTTAAATTTTACTAACTGGCTTTCTGTGTTTATCTGTGAGTCTGTCCTAGGCCTCGGCCCCTTGCCTGGCGATGGGAGCTGATTCACAGTAAGTGAACCTCTGTGAATCACTGATCTTGGCTGAGGTTTGTAGTAACCAATGAGGTCAGAGACACCTCAAAGGGCAAGATAAGGCCACAGCTGCGGGCACTTGGCTCCATCCTCAATTAACAAGATAGAGACTGCAGCTGGAGGAATTTACTCCTACTGCCTCACTTCTACCACGCCTTCATGGTAAGACAGTTCTAAATGAATTGACTTGATTCATTACTTGGAGACGTCCTTGAAGTGACTCCCAAGGTCCTGCTCATTGCCTGCACTTTCCTCAGTTTCTCCACCCCTTGTTGGACTATTAAAAATAGACTGATCCAGAGAAGCCTTTGTCTTAGCTCTCAGAGCCTCGAGCTTAATTAAAGGGTTTTGATCCTCCCAGTGCCCTAAAGTCATCACAATTGTCTCATTTGACTTAACCTCTGCCGTACACTTGTTTGGAAGATCGGGGATCTAGGGCAGGACCTGATAACTGGCGCCTGGA
The DNA here is from genome assembly GCA_004027455.1 of Hydrochoerus hydrochaeris. Taxonomy (NCBI): domain Eukaryota; kingdom Metazoa; phylum Chordata; class Mammalia; order Rodentia; family Hydrochaeridae; genus Hydrochoerus; species Hydrochoerus hydrochaeris. The sequence continues at coordinate 227,101 of PVLA01003000.1, forward strand.
CCAGGGACCTGGAATCCTCAGACTAGAAGTTTTAGCCTGAATGAGGAAGCCCACCCAGAGTGGAAAGGTTTGGATACGGAGGAGGCCTTCACAGGAAGAAAGCTTCACCGGGGACGCCTGGGGAGAAGAGAGGGAAGGAAAAGGCTGAGTCTTCCCGCTGCGAAAAGCCGTTTTATCTGGGAGTAAAATATGGGGCAAAAGGTTTCATTAGAGTGAAGCCTGCTTAAATGCTGAGGGGCTCGTGTGCCAAAGAAAGACTTAAAAAAAGTGTTAAAAGAGGTAAGGAAATATAATCCATGGTTTCCTCAAGCGGGCACTAAAGAAACTGATATTTGGGAAAGAGTTGGCAAAAGTCTTAAAAAGGCACACGGGGCAGGGCCCAATACCGTTCTCAAAGGAGAGACAAAACCTAACCTGTTTTGGGAAAACTTTGCTGCTCTGCTCATCCCCAGAGCCCTCGTCAGACGACAGCTTCTCATTCCCCTGAGAAAACAGTAATTTACCTTGCTCAGTGTCACAGGTGCACACACAGACGCACACGGATGCACACCTAGGCAGCCGTGTAACACCACAAACACGCAGGAGGCGCGCCTCCTGGGCTTTCTGAGGGAACAGGGAAATGACATGGCCACACTCTTTCTACTCTTACTCACAAACACGGGGCTGCTGTGTGTGCGATTTTATAACTTTGCCTCTCAGGCCCTGCAACCCATATGGACTCACCTTAGATGACACTAATCTTCTCCCCGTCAGCTCTGCGGAGATTTGCTGCCTCATTCTTTTGCAGGACTAGATGGAATTTTTAACTGGTTGCCAACACATGGACCTAAAGATGTTCCCTTTCCTTAGTGTTGCAAATCATACCACAAAGGCTGTCTGCAAATATCTCTGTGCCATGTGCTACTATCTTGATAGCCCGGAGTCACAGAAATGCAACACACAGCTCAAAAGTTTGTATTTTTAGACCAACTTGGCTTCTAAAAAGGTTCCACCAACAGCATTTGAAAAGGCTACTTCCGCACATTTTCACCAATGTGGACTATTTCAGGCCTTTTTCCTTTGTTTTCACTGCATCCGTTCCTGGAAAGCTGAGGCATCTTCTCCCTTTTGTACCCTGGCTGGGCTGGTGTCACCTTTGCTGTGTCTCCAGCGCCTCCTTTGTCAAGTCGATGCCATTTTAGGCTCTTCAACTTCTGGGGTGAACACAGCACCCCTCTTGACTTCTGCTGTGGAGTCGCTCTTCTTTTTACCCCTTGTATTGTTCCACAAGAATCCATAGAGGATGGTCCACCACCTCTGCCACACGCCCTTTCCTGTTTTGAGTCCAAGAGTTGCTGCCCATGGTCTTATAGCTGCCCTTGGCAGAGAACAACTGCTGGTCAACCAGAAACCACCTCGTCTGGGGGCGACTTGGCCAAGCAGAGGAGCAGGCAGCCCAGGAGGACTCAATGACCCACCATGCACAACCCCAGCACCTGTCTCGGGGCCAGATTGGGAAGCAATGCCCAGTGCCCAGGTTCAGGAGGAAGCGGGCTCCGTCTCAGGCCTCTGCTCTCCTCCCTCTCTTTCCCTACTAAGAATTTCCTCAATAAATCACATCCCTGGGTTCCCACCTCAGGCTCCACCATTGAGGAACCTTGCTCTGATGCAGCTGCACTGCACAGACTCTGCTACACACACCAGGAGCCACTTCAGAAAGATATTCACAAAGATATTCACCTGCAGAAAGATTGCAAGTGAATATCTGCAAATAAGCAGGACACTAGATTCTGCAGTAACCCTAACAAACCGGTATACATTTATTTTAAATAAAATGGCAGGCTTATATGAAAAATCTAATGTCACAGTTGGTGCTGATTTACTCAGCCTCATGAGAAAACAGAAGTGGATGTATGTGTAAAAAAAACAGAACAGGATGTCATGCTGAGGTTACATTAGACCCGTCTGCCCTCAGATCTGCAGCATGGTAGGGAAGGACACGCTTTGATTGCCACAGGGAGCTTAACTGGATTGCATGTCGTGGTCAGGGGACTGTGGAAGCCATGGATTGCCATGCATGCTGACCTGTGCAACTGTCTGTGTTTTGGGGACAGTAAGAATGTTCAGACCTTATTTGTAATCTTCACTGTGATGTAGTTGTCACTGTATTAGTGGACAATCTTGTGCATGACACGTTTTCTGCGTGTGCAATTGATATGAGATCAGCCTCCAAAATATCTTCTCCCACAGATGCCACTGAGCAGCCTTGCTATCAGGCATTTCCAAACTGTGGATTCAAACATGCTATTATAAGATGCACAATGAAAGTTCTAGTCGGGATGCACATATGCTTCTTCCAACTCAGAGTCCAATAATGTATCCATTTGTTCACTCAAATTTCAAGTTTTACACTATGAAAGACTTAGAGACTCACAGTAAGTGGCAGAGAAATGTGTGGGGAGGTTCCCTGTGTACCCCAACCCTAGCATCTCACATGGCTATCATGCACTATCAAAATCCAGGGACTGGCCACATCTGCTGCCCACTGTCCTGCCCCTGCTGTCCCACTCAGCTCCCCTGCTGGGCCACCCCAACCGCTATGAACCGCTCACCTGTTCTCCATCTTTGTAATGTTATTTCAAGAACTTTATATAAATGGAATCAGACAGCATGCAACTTCCTTAGATTGAAGTAAAAAACAAGTGGCGTATAATGCCCTTCTGTCTTAGTTACTTTTCTCATTGCTAAGACAAAATAACTGACTCTCAAAGTTAAAGGAGAAATGGCTTATTTAGCTTACAGTTTGTGGAGGTTTCAATCCATAGTCAGCTGGCTCCAAGGCAGGGGGCATCACAGAGGAGAAAGAGTGTAGGGTGGGCAAAAGGCAACAAAGCAACAAGGGACAACCACAGTTCTTTCTGTCCCTTATATCTCACCCAGGCTACTTAGGGCAGGCAGAACCCACATCCTTGATTTTAGCGCCCTTGAGCCTAGCACTGCACCATGGATTCATCACAGTGCCACACACTCTAGACCCAGCCACCTCTGATGAAACCTCATCTATGATGGCAGGAGGTTTTGGGGGGACATCTGGACATAAGCCATGACACCTCACAATTCTCCTAAGCTGTTGCACCTTCAGTAGCCTGTTCTTTTCAAGAGTGAGCAATACTCCGTGCTATGGGTACATTACAGTCTAACAACTGACTAGCAGAGGCTGCTGGGGAGGCTGCCAGTCTGGTCTACTATAAATAAAGCTGCCGGGCTGGGGATGCAGCTCAGTGGCACAGCACCTGCCTAGCAAGTGCAAGGTCCTGAGTTCTAGTCCTGATACCAATAAAAATAAATAAAATAAAGCCACTGTCTGTGGATATTCTTATACAAGCTTTGATGTGAACAGGAGCAATTTTGTTTTCTCCAGGATAAATGTCCAAGGGTTTTTATGGCAAGTCTGACTTGGGTTTTAAAAGAAACGGTGCAGCTCTTTTCAAGTCATTTTTCACGTTCCCACTAGCAATGCTGAGTGGAACAAGTTCTCGGCCTCGTGGCCAGAATCTAGTGCTGCTGCTGTTTTTCTTGCCCGCCTTGAGGTGGGGAGACCCTTCTCAGCACTGTTCCTGGTCTGTTTCCCTGCTGGATAGCACATCGAGTGTCTTTCCATGTGCTTGTTTGCCGGTTATATAAGCTCTTCGGTGAAGTATCTCTTCATAGTCTCTTTGTCCATATGCTAACTGGATTGCTGGAGTTTTATTTTCACTGTTGAATGTTGACAATTCTTTATATTTTAGATACCAGTCTTTGTCAGCTATGAGATTTGAATCCATTTTCTTCTAATACTTAATTTTTTTATTCATCCTCTTAACAGTCTTTCACAATATGAGCACTTCCAATAATGATGAGGTCCAATTTATCAATTTTTCTTGATAGCTTTACAGCCAATAGGGATTTATTGAATATCTAAAATTCATCAGAATAATTTTCTAGGCTCCCTATAGAAATCGAAGATAGGACACAGCCCTAATGTGGAGGAGAAAAAGACATTGTTGGCTGAGAAGTAGGTGGTGGAGGATAAAGTTTTTATTTCATCACTTCCATGCCTGACAATGCCACCAGATGGCACAGGAACTACCTTTATAAACTCACCTTTTCTGGGTTAGAAATATATATATATATATATATCATATATATATATATATATGACATGTATTAAATATTTTTTACAAAACAATTACACTGCATCAATTAATAAAAATCTTATAAGGCAGTGGAGAGGATTACACCATCTTTTATAATAGGGAACCTAGGATTCAGCTAAGCTAAGTAACTGACTGAAGGGTCACATAGACAGCAAGGGATCAGCTCAGCTCAGCTCAGCACCACGTCTTCCGACTAATGGTCTTTGAATTCCACCCAAAGTCCTCTCAAGGCACGTCCTGTCGCAGCCAGTGTAAGCTCATCCATCTCCTGGCTACAAACTGGACTGCCTGAGTCCTGTTTTAAAAGATGACGTGATTCCGTTCCTTGTGTGCACAACTGTCTAATGGCTCCACGAAGCTCTCACAGTGGTCAAGACCACGCAGAAAGTGGCAAGACAACCACTGGCCAAGTTCCAGGAGCAGGAGGGGCAGATATTCCTGGAATTCAGCAATGTGTTGGGATGACTGACCAGGATGGGCAGTGGCATTTCGGGTCCTCTCTTGCTATGCCCATGGTCGCCCGAATCACCTTCAAATGTCAAACCTTTCCTGGGGAAAATCAAGAAACATCAAGACCAGCTCTGGTAGAGGCGGAGAAGTGCCTGTTTCTGACCTAGAGGGCCTGATACAGATGGGGAGCTGGGATGCTTTCTCCTAAGTCCCTGGGTCTTCACCAGATCTTTTTTCTGTCATCCTCGTGACCTTGCTCAGTTAACCAGTTTGCATTTCTGACTTGTTTTTAAAATGTTCATAATTTTATAATGTTTAAATGTTTCAAATGTTTATAATTTAGGAATGATGTTAGGACCTCGATTTGAGCTAACCATGTCATACTAACAATGTTGGAATACAGCCTGGTTCTTCCATGAGGTAACCTTGCCAGATGCACACAAAACAAACGCTTTGACCCTTGACACTCAGGCACGCACCAGTGCGGGAGGCACTGCACACGCCTCCATTGTCACTGAGCTTGGGCAAGCGTGGGCTTTGTTTGGGTGAGTCCGTGTGTCTTTGTGTGCTTAAGCCTGAGGTGGTCTGCTAGTCTATTCTCATTACACAACAAAGCACCTGAGGCTTGAGGCTTTAGGCTTTCGGAAGGAGTGGGACTCAGCTCACAGTTCTGAAGCTTAAGGGTATCACCACAACACTGGCTGGGCTCTGGAGAGGACACCCCTGGCTGTGTCACACCATAATGCATGGTGTCATGGTGAGAGCGCAGGAAAGGGCCAGACCACAGTGGGACTGGAAGCTGGCAAGGTGGGGGGGGGACCCTTAACTCTTTTTGTAAGAGTGAGAATGAACACAGATCCCACCAGAAATTAATTCCTTCCCAGGGCAGCCCCTCCAGGGGCCTCCCAGCAGACCCTAAAGGTTCCAGCACTCTCTAACATCCACACTGGGAACCCAGCTTCCCACACACAAGCCCTTGAGGGACAAGCTACTTGCAAGCCATGCCAGTGGGCTCCTGATCTGCCTAACCAAGAGTCCTGGGGACCTTTTGCTTAAGATATGGCCGGGTCAAGGGACTGCTACACATTCGAAGGGAGGGATGAAGGAAGAGGGGAGAAGAGAGAGAGGGAAAAAGGAAGGAAAGGAGGCACAGAAGGAAGAGAGGAAGGTAGGGAAGAGCAGGAGGGAAGAAAAGGGAAGAAACGAAGGAAGGGAAGAAAAGGAGAAAACTTCCAGTAAAGACCGGGAATGTTTCCATGACACCTCTGACTTGGTATTGTTTGCCCCTGTTGAATCCTACAGGGCAAAGCAGAGTTCAGGATCCAGGAGTGAGGTCTCCGTTTCCCAGAGTACAGGGGAAGCCACGCGGGACGCACATGTAGGAGGCCCAGATGGATCACAAATTTATTACCCTTTTTCTTTCCCTCACACCATTTTTGTTTTAAACAAACATCTTCATGCAACACTTCACTGGCAGCACTTGGTTTATCCATTAAGAATATATTGACCTGACAAAAGTAAGCCACAAAAATAGCCAGGGATATGACATGGAGTAAAATTATAAGGAAACACGAGTGGCCCTTCCATGTATATAAAATCTCCACCTCACTTTTAATAGGGTAAATGCAAGTCAAACTGCACCTGTCAGACTGGCGAGGACCGGCGAGCGGGCATGTGGGGGAGCAAGCGTGTCGGCACAACCGGAAGAACAGAGCCCTGGAGCCCTTGAAATAGTGGCTAAGACACGGCCGAGTGGGCTTCGGAGGACTGAGAGGCTCTCCGGACCAGGCCACCCCGCTCCTGCCAGCAGCGCACCAGCTCGGAGTCGCAGGGTGGCACAAGAGGAAGGTGCAGGACACTGTGGACAGGAAATCGCGTCACGCGCGCGCGTGGCCGTGAGCGCTCGGGAGGTATTTAAGATGCCCTAAGCCTCAGGGCAGGTGGCTCCAACCCCAGGCCTCCAGGGTGCAGGTGCTCCCCCATGTCTGGGCCAGGTGCGACTTCCGGAGCCCGCGCTGCTAGGGGTGGTGGTGGGACGGCCCTACTGACCCGGCCTCAGCCTCTCGCGTGGACGGCGTCAGATCTCACTCGGTGGACGCCGCAAAGGAGCGCTTGCTCGCGACCACGCGGGTCACTCCGTGACCACATCTGGTCCTGGAGCGGGAGCTAGGGCAGAAGCGGTGCGCTCCTGGACAGCGCAGGCACGGCCACGGCAGGCAGGCAGGCTGGACGTCCGCGGGGTGCACTCCGCGGGTCCTCCCTCCGGGGGCGCGGCCTGTCCCCCAACCCCGGCAGTGGGTGGCTGGGGCCCGGCGGGCAGCAGCGTCAGCAGCGCCCACCCCGCGGTCGGGTCGGGCGCCACCCAAGCAGAGGCGAGCGGAACCGGCTACAAACAGCTCCCTCGGCCCGGCAGTCAGTCGGTGAACAGCTCTTGCCGCGAGGACGCCGATCCCGCCGCCTGCGTGTCCCAGCTCGCAAAGACCCGAGGACTGCGGACACCGAGGAGTGAGCCACCCCACAGACAAACCCACCCGTGCCCGAGCCCACCGGGCCGCACCGCGTGGAGCCCGGGACCCCGTGACGTAGCCGGCGCCACGGCAGCCGCCGCGGGCCAGGAGGCTGGACAAGCGCGGGCAGATCTAGACTAGCGCGCGCGGACAGCGGGACGGCAGCGACACAGAGGGGGCCGGGGTGCAGCGCGGGACGAGGCGCCTGACTCCCACGGCGCTCCGGATGGCACCGCGTGCCGGAGCTCAGGGCAGTGCGTCTCCGGTCCCGGGCCCGCACCCCACCGTACCCCACCGTACCCCACCCCACAATCCCCAACCCGCTCCACCCCACCGCGATCGGCTCCTCACCCCACGGTACCGCCCCTCTGCGCTCCTCCGTCCTGCCCCGCCCCGCCTCATACACCCCTCCCACGTTTGGTGCCACCCAGAAAGCGTCCCACCCACGCCGGCCCCC